>CABHPP010119104.1:39281-89504 GCA_902168425.1 Peromyscus attwateri | reverse complement strand
TAGTTAGTGATGAGGTGGGGGTGTTGTGTAGTTAGTGATGAGGTGGTGTGGCTAGAGTTTTCCTGCCTGGCCCACAGTCAGGATAAATCTCTTTCACCTGCCAGTCCCACAGCCGCTCAGACCCAACCAAGGAAACACAGAGACTTCTACTGCTTATAAACTGTATGGCCGTGGCAGGCTTCTTGCTAACTGTCCTTATATCTTAAGTTATCCATTTCCATAAATCTATACCTTGCCACATGGCTCGTGGCTTACCGGCATCTTTACATGCTGCTTGTCCTGGCGGTTGCTGGCTGGCAGGCTGGCAGGCAGTCTCCTTCTGCCTTCCTGCTCTTTTAATTCTCTCTGTTAGTCCCGCCTACTTCCTGCCTAGCCACTGGCCAATCAGTGCTTTATTAGCAACACATTTGCCATACAGAATATCCCACAGCAAGGTGGGGGTGGTGTTATGTAGTTAGTGATGAGGTGGGGGTGGTGTTGTGTGGTTAGTAATGAGGTGGGGGATATTGTTCTGTAGTTAGTGCTGCTCCATCAGAGTGAGCACAACCCACCTGATCCTGGCTTTTTTGTATGTGTATCTGTTCTTTCTTCATTCCCTTGTCACACCAATCAGGTTTCCAGGACCAAAATGCATAGGATGCAGCATGAGCTGACATCAGGGTGCTGGGAATCAAACCTGGGTCTTCAGGATGAGCAGCCAGTGCTCTTAACCACTGAACAATCTCTCCAACCTGCTCTATCCCTCTTTTTTTTTTTTTTTAAATAGTCTCTCACTGGAACGTGGGACTTAATTTTGGCATAGTTACTTTTCTATTGTTGTAAAGAGACACCATTACCAGGGCAACTTATAGAAGAGTTTATTGGGGCTTACAGTTTCGGAGGGGGAGTCCATGACCCTCCCTCATGGTGGGGAGCATGACAGCAGGTAGGCAGGCATGGCGCTGGAGCAGTAGCTGAGGGCTTACATCTATCTGATCCATAAGCAGGAGGGAGAGAGAGGGAGGGGGAGGGGGAGAGGGAGAGGGAGAGAGAGACAGAGAGAGAGAGAGAGAGAGAGAGAGAGAGAGAGAGAGAGAGAGAGACGGAGAGAGACAGAGAGAGACAGAGAGGGAGAGAGAGGGAGGGGGAGAGGGAGAGAGAGAGACAGAGAGAGACAGAGACAGAGAGACAGAGACAGACAGACAGAGAGAGAGAGAGAGAGAGAATGGGCCTGGCATGGGCTTTTGAAACTACCTCCCATCTCTTCCAACAAGGCCACACTTCTTAGTCCTTCCCAAACAGTCCACCAACTAGTAGCCAAACATTCAAATATATGAGCCTATCAGGGCTACTTTCATTCAAACCACCACACTGTTTTGAGGCGATAAGCTGGCCAATAAGGCCCAGGGATCCTCCTGCCTATTTCTGCCTCCCTGGTGCTTAGGATTATAAGCACAGGACACTATGCTCAGCTTTTTATTTATTTATTTTTAATGTGAGTGCTGGGAATTGAACTCAGGCCTTCATACTTGCTTGAGCTATCTCCTCAGCTCCTGTGATATCGTTGGATGTGCACACTGCCTTAATTTTAATGAGACTGGATGTATCAATTCTTCTTTGGTGTACTGTGCTTTTTTTTTTTTTTTTTTTTTTTGGAGTTAAGAAATTCCTCTATCTAGAGGGCATAATATTTTACCCCATGCCATCTCTAATTTGTTTAGTTTCTTGTGTATCATTTGGGTCTTTAGTATACTCACGGTAAGAAGTGGAAACAACTTAATTTTTTCTTAACAGATGCCTAACTTTCTCACAGTGTCACTGCAAGCTCTGTCCACAGCCTGACCATCATCTGTCCCTGTCTGGGGGACACGTCTGTCTCCCTCACTCCTTCTGCTCAGTTGCTTGTTTGGGTCTCTTGGCCCAATCCTTTTGAGGTAGCCCAGTCTCCTGTCAGTCACTGATGCTTTCCTCCTGGGGTTTACCCTCACCTTAGCTTATCTACATGGACATTACAGTCATTTGTCAAGTTTTATAACAATGATTATCCAGGTGAGAGTTGTGTGACTGTCTTTGTAACACTGAGATTTGTGCCATGGCACAGGCTCCTCTTGAATTTAAGTCTTAAATACAGTGAGTTCATACAGGTTTGCCTTTGATATTGTTATTTGCATTGAATTTTTAAATTTCAAAACATTTTTCTTCCTCCTCCTCCTCCTCCTCACCTTGAACTCACAAAAATCCACCTGCCTGCCTCCCAAGTACTAAAATTCAAAGGTATGGACTACCACACGAAGCTACTGCTCCTTTTAAATTATATATATATATAAAATCATTGTGTATATATTATGTGGAGAAGGGACATACACATGCCATGGTGTGTATAAATGTAGGTCAAAGGACAATTTTATGGAGTTGGTTCTCTACTTACACCCTTATGTGGTCTTGTTGAACAAACCCTAGTCTCCAGACTTTTGTAGCAAGTCCCTTTGCCTGCTAAGCCATCTTCCCAGCCCATTTCCTGCTCCTTGTTGCCTCTGTATATATGTATTACCTCAGGAGGGTCCTTGAGTCCTTCATGCTTCCTGGCCACAGTACTGGGGATTTCTGCTCTACTGGTCACTGTCAGAAAGACTCCATGGTGTGTGTGTGTATATGTGTGTGTGTGTGTGTGTGTGTGTGTGTGTGTGTGTGTGTGTGTGTTTCAGCAATCTTCAAGGGAGACAGAGCTGGATCCAAGTACAACTGGGTTATAAATTCATTTAGATTTTCTACCATATAATCTATTTTTTCTTATATTCATTATTTCCTCTCATTCTTCTTCACTTTCAAACAATATTTTTCTTTTTGTCTTTTCCAAGAGTGACATCAAGGTCCTCCTGGGCATTCTCCACCACCTCTCCTACTAACACGACAATCACAGCAGCCTTTCCCGAAATATCAGAAGGAAGCCACCCTGACCATGCCCTGGTCACATGGGAATGTTTACTGCTTCCCTGCTTAATACTGTGTTTGCTGAGGGTCTTTTCAAGAGACTTGTATTCAGCTAAGGAAATTCCTTTCTATTCTTAGTCTACTGAGGGTTTTTTTCATGAATGAAAGCTGAGTGTTCCCAGATGTGAGCCTGTGTCTGTTAGGGTGGTCATATGCTTTCCTTCTTCCTTTTGTGAATGTGGGCCCCAAGGAAGTAGGTCTGTCTGTGACCCCACGGCAGCTCTCACCACCCAGATGGACATGGTTACAAAGTGCCTTCTTTTCTGCATCTTCACTTTCCCATCTGAAAAATGGGTCTCTCTTAGTGACTATGTAAGGAAACCTGGGTTTCAAGGCTGCTCTTGTTGGTCAAGGTAAAATGATGCCAGGGCTTGGGAGGAGTAAGAGATAGACTGGCTGAGGAGCTTCTCATCTAGCCTCACTCTTGGCTCATTCTCAGGATGGTCCCTCCAGAAGCTCAGGGTCACAAACCAGAGAAGCTGCTTCTGAAGGAGCCTTCCAGGGCTCGGCAGGAAAGACCCAGTCTCTGGACTTGGATGTAAATACCCAAGATCCTTTGGAACAAGTTCTGCCCGCCTCACCTGAAACTTAGTAGTGCTAAGCTCTGCCAGTCTTAGCTCAGGACTGCAGGTAATGTAGTGGTGTGAGGTACCCTGGAGGACACAGGTGGAGCATCATGGGAGAGAGCCATCATCAGCCTGCTCTTAGCAAGCACCAAGTACATGGATCCAGCTCTGCCTATTTTGAAGATGTTGATGCCTGTGGCCAGTGAGGCAGAAATGCACAGCACTATGACCTGGGAGCATGAGGGGCTCCATTGTACCTTGCCATCCCTTCAAACAGTACCCCACAGCCAGTGCAATGGCATTTCATAAACAATTACACATTCCTTAAACTTTTGCAAAGCCAAGAGAAAACATAACTGCGATGCTGAAATTCTTGGAATGTTTTCCATTTATTTGGGGCTGCACAATCCCCACTGGGGCTCAGCAGAGCCCTCTTTTCTGTGGTATCTTATAATGAAATGATGGAACTGTTGTGGTGCCTGTTAGACCCTCCCAAATGAGGACAAGCTTCTTGATCCTAAGACGCCCACTCTTGGGGCAGTTCCACGGGGGCCTGGGGCTGATCTCACCTCAGGCCAAGAGACTCCTAGAGTACTTCCCTGGGATCTCTTGGCCAGTCTCTTACCCCTCAAAGGGTGGCTATAAGATGATGGCTATCACCCTCTGCTTGTTCTGGAGGTATCAATACTCCCTGTTATCAATACTACAGTTTGGGGCGGGCTCATCTGTCTTTCTCTGAGCCTTTGACAGTCACCCTGTCTTAACCTGGCTTGGTGACTTTGCTGGTCTGATTTCTCATCACAAACTTTAGGATCAAACAACTGTTTGGAGTCTGCCCTTGTCTCAAAGGGGCTGTGGAATGGGTGCTGCAGTGGCTAGCAGACTTCTCTGCTACCTACACCTTCCATGTTCAGGCACATTTATGCTAGGCATTTCCAAGATGGTTCACCAAGTCTATTTATCCCATCCCTTTCTGTCAGCCTCTGCCTCATCTCTGAAGGGCAACAAAGCAGGGTCCAGCTCACCAAAGGTAGACCACAGCTCTGTATGGTGGCTTTAGCCCTAACCAGAACTGAAGGTATAGGTCAAAGAAGGGAACCCCCATTTGGAATACAGCTGCATGGTGATGTATTTATTTCCAGAGACTCCTTGACAGTCTTCTTGCAGTGACTTTCTTAGGTAAGGACTGTGGTGTAAGCCATGGTCTGCAGGCCCAAGCTCATGAAGAAGCCAATAGTATGGAGGTAGATGTCTTAACTCACCAGGGCAATGAATTACCAAATCACTGTTGAGGCTTCCCACAGTTTGGAGCATGGTCACCTGTTTGGCTTTCTCTGCGCCTTTCTTTGGCAGGCACCCTGGCTTAACCTGAGTGACATCAGGGTGGTATCCCTTGGAGGCCACAAAAGTTCATTGCATCCTAGCCATCCAAGGTCCTAGGGCTCAACATCTTCCTGTGGGCTATACAGTTTCTTTTTGTGGGGTAGGACATTGTACAATAGGAAAACAACTATTCTGTGTTTGCTTGAACCTTCTTAATAAAGCATTTTCCACTTGCTGTCTTCAACAACTGGCTTTACTAGACATAGAGGAGACTCCCCAGCTGCTGGAATTCAAGAGCTTGCTCTCCATCAGACACTCATGATCCTATGCATGTGAGGACTACAGAGCCAGGGATGGTGTCACATGCCCTTTAATCCAAAGCCAAACTCATGATAAAATAAACCAAATACATGGAAGTACATGCTTAGCTCTGTAGCTGAGGTCTGGGCAGTTCCAGTTATGACTTGGGCTGTGCTGGCCGTGGCGACATGGCTCTGGCTTGTGCCCACAATGAAGCTTGCTGGGGGTCAGTGGCCAGATCATGCTGCCAAGCAACTCACTGCAACTTGAGCCATCAGTTTGTCATGACCAGTGTAACCTTGGTTCCCCTGCTTCCCATATAGTGCTGCTCTCTGAAGGGTACTGTGTTAAGTATACAAGGACTACACCCCACCCTTCTTCATGAGCAGGTGACCCAACTCAGGGAGACTAAATTTATTGAGATAAATGTAATTAGTGGACAAAGAAATTGGGTGCTGGGGAGGGAATAGTGCTCTGGACTATCCAGCCAAGGGCAGCACTTAGCCATCTGGCAGGCACTACACCTCAGGTAACCAGGTTCTGTTAATCCATCACATGCCCAGAGCTGGAAGCAGAAAAATTCTTCCCCAGTGTGAGGTTAGGACATCGGATGGCCTCTCTGGTGGCCGGCCCTGGCTTTAGGGCCTCTGCTTATAAAGCAGATTTCTCTGACCTTAGTTTCTCATATCAGGCAAATGGGGACATTATGAGTATTGGGTGATTAAATAAGATTGGAGGTAATCACTAGGACAGTGGTCATAAGGACCACTGAGCCACCAGGCCGCAGATGCTGGAAGCATGCATCGATATAACAGGAAGGACCAGGAGTCCCCCTGGGGCTCCAAGTCAGGTAGGTATGGGGTATATGGATCTCTGTTGGGTTGATCACCTTGCCCTTCCTTCTAGCCTCTGCTGCCATTCAGAGCAGGACTACTGTATGTGTCCATCACATGGGTAAGGCCCTTCTCCTTCAGTACCAGACCATCTACCACTGACTTCCTGATGAAGTCTCCAGGACAGGATGTGACTGTGGGCTGTGTGTAGGTCACACCTAGGTCTAAGAGCTTCTTTCCACCTGGTAGGCTGCTGGCTGCCACAGTCCCTAGGCCTTCTTGGCACTCACATCTCATGCACCACTTGGCCAGCCCACTTGCAGGTCCAGGGTTTTACATAAGTCTCTGATGCCCCCTCTTCTCCACAGGCCTGGACACAGTGTAGAACTGGGGTGTCCTAGTACTCTCTGTCTTGGGGTTCTCCTTTCTGCCATCCTCAAGCAAGGAGGATTTCCAGTCTCATCTGAGCTCACTTAAATCCAGGCCTCCATGGCAAGCCGGGTTCATTTCATACCCCTCCTGCAGCTGAAAGGGTAAACTGCCAAGGCCCCTTTGCCCTTGTAGGGGAGCAGGTGGCAGCTGAAGTGTCAGCTATGCACCCCTACCCCTCAGTGCTTTCAGGACACCAACATCTGTCTGGATCTGCAACTGCCCTCAGGTTCTGATTTGCCCCCCAGATCAGAGAGGTGAGTACTTTGGGTACACTGCCTGTGAGTATTGTCTCGTGTCATTTTTAAATAACTGAACAGTGTGGTTGTTGCTGCTTCATTTCATGGAGCCTGACAGAGACCTCTCTGTCCCAAGAAGTTGTGGTAAGCCCACTCATAGTCACCTCAGTGTCACCTCCTCCCCTGGATCCTTGTTCAGACTGTGATGTCCTACCCTGTGCCAGCACTACTCTGTGTGAGGAGTTAGTCTCCAGGCAGCCTTCTCTGCAGCTTTAACACAGCTTCTAGAGACAGTCAACATTGGTACTTCCCCCTTATTTTCTAATAGTGTCACAACGCCTTCAGAGTGGCTACCCACCTGATCAAACCAGAAAAAAACCCAGACTACCTCTCTTGACATCCACATCTCATGGAGACAGTGGTTACCTTACCTGTCGTGGGGGTGACTCACAGTCCTCCTTCCAGTCTGGGCCATGGTGGCTAGTTGCTTTTGAACATAGTCCATCTCCAGAGTTGCCCCTGACTCCATACAGTCCTCTGGTCACTCCATTCAGCCAGTGTCCTGCTCTCTTGCCACATATTCCACGCCCAACAACGTGGACCAGCAGCTTGACATTCCTGCCTGGATGGAGGGCGGCTGTTCTCTGAACTTCCCCTCTTCTAAACTCCCACAGGAAAAGGGTTGTCATGATATAGGAAGAAGCCCAGATGCAGCAGCTCTGGCCTGGCTCCAATTAAGGCCCTTCTGGAGATGGCTACTCCCTGACCAGTGTCCAGACGAAAGCAGCCCAGCCAGCTAGACATGAGGTTCTCATTACACACTGCAGCAAGAACAAAGCAGATGTAAAGGTTTCCCTTTTGGAAAAAGCTGAAAGCAGAGCTCAGGCTCTGTTCTATACTCCCAATAAAACCAGAGACCACCTGAGTTTATCTCCTTCAAAGCAGCCTGTGCTGTGAAGGGGCCTTTCTAGGGAGCTCCAGTTCATGCAAAGTGAGGTATAAGAACAAAAGCAGAACCTGGATTGTGGCAGCTCCAGGGTCCCAGGCCTGTGCCCCGAGCTGACCTAGTGTCTGCTTCGTGTAGCTTTGGAGTCCAGAGAGCTCACTTCAGACAGCTTGGCAGGTGACTCCACCCATCTTTATGCAGGTGTCTGATGAAAAAGAGACGTCAGCGTGTTTCATGGTATGAGTGGGGCACCCCTAATCTCCTTGGGGGTCCTCTCAGCTCTTTCTGATAGGACAATCAACTTTGCCTTCTTGGACCCTACAGGTGCCAGCTGCTCTACAGATCTGACCCTGTTGTTGCACCAGCTAAGGTAACGATGGATGTGGGACAGAGTAGGTCCCCAAACAATGGCCATAGACCAGCTCAGAACATCTGTAACACACTCAAAGTGGACATGCCTGGTCTCCTAGGGCTCAAGTGGTCAGAGTATTTGATACCAACCTACCAACCAACCAACCAACCCAGCCTCTCTTCCCTGCCCATGGAATGACAGTGGGTGGCACTGTACATCCAGGAGGCTCTGGAGGAGCTGGGAGCCTCTGCTTTGGGAATGGTATTACCCTACAAAGCCTGTTCCCCTCTAGTTCAGTGAGCATATTATACTGCCTTGGCTGGCTCTGTCAGTAGATCAACCAAATTGCAAACTTTACTTGTGTCCATGTGCAGCTGATTTTATGGATATTGTATTTGCACCTACCAACTCACACTATTCTATACTACGAGGGCCTCAACTCAACTGCAATTCAATCAGGTCTCAGGGTTCTATGCAAGAAGCAAATAAAGCAATTGGAACAAATAATAATATAAATAATCATGAAAAGAAATACATAAGAGGTGATAAAGACTCAACCAGGATGATTTTTGTTATTTGACAGCTGAAGAGAATACCTACATGAGCAATACAGCCACTGAGAAGCAAGCAGGCCAGTAGGCTACAGTTGTGAGAATCCTGAACCTTCTAGACTGTGGTTTGGGCCAGCTTCTCCCTCTCCTCACATGTCAGCCTTCTCTAGGCAGACTTTGGCTTATGTGGTGCAGGCCCACTGTGGTAGTCTATGGAAGGACCAGCCTCAACCTTTTGAAGGGTTCTTGGATGGAGGAGAGAGGAATAAGGAAATATCAGATAGAAACAAGGAGAAAGACAGAGACACAGGATAGCTTCAAGAGGGCCCTGAGTAAATACCCAGTCGCCCAGTCCTTTATTCAAAAGGGCTTTTTATAATATGCCAAGGGGAGAGGAAAAAGACCTCCCCTTGTAAGATCAAATCACAATGTACAGCCAAGTGTAGACCCTTCAAAACACCTGGTAAACACGTCTGTGGTCAAATCATCCCATTATGCAGCCCTGCTGGGTAAAGCAAGCCCAGATTCTCTGACCCTGAGGAAGGTCTCACTGGGTAGCTTCTGTGGGTCCCCACAGTCCACCAGGCTTGCAAAGTACCTGTGAATGACTACTGACACACTAGTGAGGAACCTATGGCTGCTCAGGCTCAGGACAGTGAGCTCCCTCCCCTCCTCTCCCCTGACACACACACACTGCATACTCACAGAGCTTAGCAAGCCCTAAAGAACAGGGTGGAACAAGGAAGAACAAATCAGGGAGCTCCTGTCAGCTTGTGAGTAGGGGAAGTATACAGCAGTCCAGAGGGCTTACAAAGAACTGCTAGAACCTTGGGACACTGGATGAGTGTGGGTGCCACCCCTAGTCACCCTGTACATTGCACACCAGACAAGACTGTACCACAGTGGCAGTGCATGTGGGCACAGCAAGAGGCACCCTTCTCAGAAGACTGTGCTCATGTGTAAAAGAGCAACCATAACCACGCTCGAGAGACTATGCTGCGATACAGGGTGGGTTACAAAAGGCCACTGAGCAAGACAAGGGGAGCTGTCTGCCTACCCCTCCCAGTGGCACAGTCACACAAACTCAGCTTTAGGATGGAAGGGCAGGACCCCAATCCCAGCCACATGACTATATGCATATTTCCAAGCCTCATGTCTCCCACCTGTGAACAAGGAGCAGGGTGAACTGCCATGGCAAAGCTATTGGATTGGGTCATGCAGGTGGGACTTCTGGCTAGGCTTCTTGGAGCAGTTCTGAGAGGTGAGTTTAATTCTTATTTATTAATGCACATGGGCATTTTCTTCGGCTATCAAGTGCCAATTTGCTAGCTCAGGGCTCAAGAGCAGTTCAGCTAATGGGGTTCTGACCCAGAGTCCTTCACAGTCATTGAAGGACTGTGTTGTCTGCTGTTACTCCACTTGGACCAGGGAATCCCCACTCCCAGCTCCCTCCATAATGTTGCTGCCATTGGCTGCTGGTAGTGGTGCCATCCCTGAGCTGCTGGTCCTAGGTTCTATAAGAAGGTGGGCTGAGCAAGCCATGGGAAGCAAGTCAAGCCAAGGCACCTTGAGATACAGAAGTAGCTCCTCCTGGCAAGTTGCCTGGCCTAGAGGATGCCCAGCCACAGGAAGTGAGAGAGGGAGGGAGGAATCCATGGAGGAAGGAAGGGAAGAGGAAAGCAGGGAGGGGTAAAGGGGAACAAGGGACTGTTAACACCTGTCAGACCCTTCTAGTTTCAAATTCTGCTGATTCACACAGGGCAGCTGCAGCATAGGGTGCTGAGGTCTGCTAAGAGCCTTGCCAACTCTGTCAGTGTCCTCTGTGTGGGGTTTGGTCTGTTTGTTTGTAGCCCTGGCTTTCCTGGACCTTATAGAGATCCACCTGCCTCTGCCTCCTGAATGCTGAGATTAAATGCATGCACCATGCCCAGCTGGGGCTGGACTTTTAAGCAGGGCTTGTCTATGACCAGAGGATATGGATAGAATGCCCACACCTCTTTTCTCATGTCTTAGGGTTTCTATTGCTACGATAAAACACCATAACCAAAAAGCAGGAGGAAAGGGTTTATTAGGCTTACACTTCAGCATTGCTGTTCATCGCTGAATTCAGACAGGAATTCAAACAGGGTAGGATCCCAGAGACTGGAGCTGATGCAAAGGCCATGGAGGGGAGATACTTACTAGCTTGCTTCCCATGACTTGCTCAGCCCACCTTCTTATAGAACCTAGGACCAACAGCCCAGGGATGGCACCACCCACAATGGGCTAGGCTCTCCCCATTGATCACTAAATGAGAAAATACATTACAAATGGATGCAGATGCCAGTGACTCATGATGGCGGCTCCCTTCTCTACTCCCCATCTTCTATTCTCCAGGATGGATGTGCCTGCCAGGTTGGAAAGTCCATCAATTTGAAACTCACAGGGGCCTGAAGACCTCAAGTTTGAACAGATGGTTTGGGATTTGTGGTGCTGGAGTTAAAGGTCACCTTGTACTCTGCATAGCGGGAAGAATGGCACCCATGTGACTCCAGATAGTCACTAGTTACTGGGAGGCCAGGCCCAGAGCCAGGATATACCCCAAAGGCTGGGCAGTCAGCAAACTGGCTCCACCCTTCCCTTCTGCTCCCTTCAGATTCAGCACAAAATCATTCTGTGGTTTTTGGAGACTGTCTTAAAGGGTTATTGGATAAAATCCCACATTGTTTTGCATGAGTCCACTTCCCCAGGTCTTAAACAAAAGTCTAACACTGAATGTTACTGACATCTGTATGCTTCCATTCAGGGAGGGGTTTTTTTTTATTTATTTTTTTTTTATTTTAGGAAACTCACAGTCTTTCCTCAGCTGCCTCACAGGAGCCACAGTTACTCAGGAGTCTAATATCAGAAACGTCAAGGTGCAGGCTCCTGAGAAGCTCTAGGGGTCTTTGTGGATGTGGGGCATCTCCACAGGCCCATGTATTCATCCCCGATGAAGTACCTACTTTCTCCCATTTGTACAGATCATGTGCCTGAGAGTTTGCTTATATCTGCAGGAGCATCTTACCAGCAAAACAGACACGTCTCTCCTCCTTTCTCAGGAGGAAGGAGGAATTGTGGCCTCCAGAATGTTGAGCCCTCTGTTCCGCTC
Source organism: Peromyscus attwateri (assembly GCA_902168425.1). Classification (NCBI taxonomy): domain Eukaryota; kingdom Metazoa; phylum Chordata; class Mammalia; order Rodentia; family Cricetidae; genus Peromyscus; species Peromyscus attwateri. Next base: position 77,865 of record CABHPP010119104.1, on the reverse strand, counting down.
CACAGCCTGCCTCTCCTTCAAGATCATCCTGAGTATGAATAAGTCTGTTTGCTAAGATCTTCACATGTGTTCTTTATTCAGGAAGTGCATTGTGAGACATCTTATGTTGGCTGCTGCTGCTGGTCTGACAATGACTATTGTATTGGTCCTTCTTTCCCTATTCCTTTTTACCTATCTGGTTCACATCCTTGAATTATAGACTCAATGTGGAAACTGAAAGCAGGAAGTAGATGACCATTGTCTGAGATCAACTAAATTCTGGGGCTTAATGGAGAGGGGAGTTACTCTCTAGAATGAGGCCAAGTGATGCCATGGGGATTTGCCTGTGATTGCCATAACACTGACCTGAGACTCCAGAGGAAGTTCTCATGGGTCTCCTAGATGAAAAGGGAACCCCTGCCTGCCAAGACTAGAAGGAGAATGTGGAAGAGAGTGGATCTCCACTGGATTCAAGTGCCCTCATATAAAAGCAGGACAGGAAGGGGCAGGGCTGTCACATAGATGGGAGATGATTCTGCATAAGAGCCTGAGACCCCAGATTCTGCTCTGGCTCTGTTGTAAGCTCCCATGTTCCCTAAATACCAGTAACCCCTCTGCCTCCAGAGCACCAATAATCTTCCATGATCCCAGAGAAATGAAGGCAGAAGAGCTCATACTGATGGGCAGCAGTGAGTGGAGACCCAGGGCATCCAGGGTTTCAAAAGCAGTCCCTAAAGTCAGATAGTACAGAGGCTAAGGAGTCCCAAAGGCTCCATAAGTCCAGGTGAGTAATAGGGCCTGTGGCCTCAGTCATGGGCCATCAAGGAACTGTCGCCAAGCAGTTAATGTTACCAGGAGCCAAGAAAACCAGAGTTCAGAACAGTTCACCACTACATTCACTGCCCTGAAGTCTATATGAAAGTATTTATGCGTGTGTGTGTGTGTGTGTGTGTGTGTGTGTGTGTGTGTGTGTGTTACATAGGTGATGGGTATCAAACACAGGTCCTTGTGCTTTTAAGGCAAGAACTTTATCAAGTAGGTGTAGTTGGACTTCCTTTGGACTGTCAGCTCCCAAATAATGACATGGAGATTTCTTATTAATTATGAAAGCTTGGCCTTAGCTTAGTCTTGTTCCCAACTAGTTCTTAAGACTTAAATTAATCCATTTATATTAATCTACAGTATGCCATGTGGCTAGTTACCTCTCCTCGGTGCTGTACATCTTGTTTCCTCTGTGTCTGGTTGATGAAATCTCCCTCTCTTTTTCCCAGAGTGCCTATCTCTGCCCAGAAGTCCCATCTATCCTCTTCTGTCTAGCTATTGGCCATTCAGCTCTTTATTAAACAAATCAGAAGGTGCCTTGGCAGAGACATGTATTCACAGTATACAAAAAGATTATCCTACAAGTAGGCCTTAAGTGAAAGTCTCATGAAGACAACACAAGTTTGCTATAAAATTGTACACATGTGCACACACAAACTTACACATGCATACACAAAAACATGCACACATGCGCTCACCCTCCTACTGTATGTATGTGTATACACAAATATGTACACATAGGCATTCATGTGCATACCTTGCCTCCTTTTGTCAACTTTTAAGTTCTTCCAATTTGGAAATAAAATTGGCTGGCAGAGAATCATTTAGTGTGTGATTGGTATAAAAAGTGTGTCTATAAAGGGATCAAGTTTTGGTTCTCTTGTCTACTCAGCAGGTCTGCTCCATCTGGTGTCTGTAGAAGAGGCTGTAAGGGCCAGCAATCATGCTGGGATCTGGATAGTGACAGTCTTTCTCCTGGTGGTCCAATCCAAGAAGATGGGGGAAGATGGTCATGGGACAATGGATGCTGTGAAGGGCCCTGCCATCCTCTGTCACTTCCTTCTTTCCTCAGCTTCTGGATGTCTTGCAAAAATAGGCAAACTGAGATTCTCAGTCCCTGGTGCCTACACATTGTAGGGACTCATTAAGTGCCGGCAGTATGGATGGATCAATAGATGAATGGATGGAGATGGATAGATGAATGGCAAGGAAAAGAGGCAGAGAATGGGAGATTTATGACCTTGTTGGAACATCCCAGTCGTTGTGAGCTGGAACTGGATCTTCTGACTGTCACAGGACCACAGCACACCCTTGCCTGGCAAGGATGATGTAACAGTGAGTATGGGCATTCAGGGTCCAGGCATGTATACTGAGAGCTGCTTGGATGTCCACCTTCTTGAGTGACGTGGAGCACAGCCTTCCTGGAGTAGGGTACCAAGGCTCCCAGTGAAGATGAAGAAGCAAAGCTGGTCAGCACCCTGTCAAGGGAATGCCTATCCAGACATAACTGAGCCACAGTGATGTCACCAGTGCAGGCTCTCCAGTCATTCAGCCCCTCACAGACACACAATGGGGGCAATGATTCAAGTTTTGCCTCAGTTGACTTCATGTGTTGGTGTCATGGAGACACACACAGAGAATGGCCTCCAGTCAAACACAAGAATTTCCAAGAAAGACTCCATTATTCTCCTCTCTGGAGACTCCATGGAGGATATTTGGTCAGCTCTGGGCAGTCATATTTGTGGCCAGAAAAAGAAGTTGGGAAGACAGACATCCTGAGGGCCTGAAAGCTGGGTGGTTTTGGCGCCAGATGTCACCAAAAGAAAATAGGACAATGCTCTTATTTATACATATAAAATTATCTCTAGAATAGTGGGACGCTACAAAACAGGATGAAGAGGTTGCCATCCTTATGAAGATCAAGCCAATAAACACCTGACACTAATCTTTGTGTGTTTTGACAAACTCCTCAGGTCGGAGAATCCTTTGTTTTTAGTTTCCAAAGGCAGCCAAGGGATGCACAGCTGTCAATCAAAAGGCTCTGAGCTGAAGTTTGCTAAAAAAGTTCTAAAAGCAGAGAAGTTGATTGCTTTAAAAGCAGCAACAGTTAAAACAAGAGTTTAACCAGCTGTTTGCTAAATGTTGGGAGGTCCAAGGGTGGACTTCTAGAAGAAACTAGCGCCATGGACACTTCATGGGACACGGCGTCTTCAGATGACAACGTTTCATTGTCCAGAGGAAAAAGTGACATTGAACAAGGCCCACACACCCGCATTCCACAGTCTTTCGAAATCCCTTCCCTCGAGACAAAATCACCAGGCATTTGCCGGCTCCAAATCGGAGCTGGAAGCATGGTTGTTTTTTCTGCTTTGATGAAGAAGTGCTTTTTTTTTTTTTTTTTTAGGACTTTGAAGTTTATTTATTGTCACTAAATTGCATTAATTATTTTTGAAGCTTATACTTTTGTTCACAACTTAAGAGTTTCTGAAGGGCATCCCATCAGCATAAATTCAAATAATTTGAAGAAATGTATCCAACAGTTACTTTTAATTGGCAGCAGAGAATGGCCCCCCAATTTATTACAAACTTACACGCTATGGCTTAGAACTAATTTTAGGTTCCCCTTGAAGCTGGAATTCAAAACTTCACCGTGGCTCCACATGGTATTATCTGAGGAGAATGTTTGTTTCATAATTTGAAATAAGAACCTGGATCTTTTATGAGGCCAATATCATTTCCATATGAGGGGAAGAAATGAAAGAGCCTCTGGGGTTGAGCTGACATGCTGGGAGCCATTCAGCCCCAGTCTCCCGGGTGTGGGCCCTTCTGTGAGATCCTAGGTACAAGTTTCCACAACCCTGTGTCTTTGGTCAGCTAAAAGCCAGCCAGAGGCCTGGGGTTTCTGGAACCTTAGGGCCAGGGCACTAACTGAAAACCCTCCCTCCAAGTGTGTCCAGTAGCCACAGCAACAGGAGCCCCAACCACCCCAGCAACAGCAGACAGGACCAGGCCTCAGGCTCCACCATGGCCTGATTTCCGCCTGGCCCTTCACTAAATCAGAGAACCCATAACCCATCCCTGAATCCTCCTCCATCTCTTTGCTGTTCTTGCTTCCCTCGCTTTTCATTGCTCTCCAGGGTGCCTTGTGTGCAGGCAGTCTTTCTCAGCCCCTCCAGCCTCTAGAAGTGAGTGAGATGATGTCCCAGCCTTAAGAGGTCCTGTTCCTATGGGAAAAGGAACGGGATTGCTGACCTGTGGATGCAGGTCAGAGAGACAGGGACTATCCTTAACTGACCCCAGGACAAGGACTTAGCTTCTGAATGGATCTGGGAAGGTGGGCCTGGGAATAGACAGGAAGGCAAAGAGAAAGTGAAATGGGGAGGGGCCGATGTACAGAAATAGGAGAATGTTACACTTACTTCAACTCGGCACCTTGCTGGACACTGAGTATACTTCCATGGTACTTGATACTGCTGTGTGGTAAGATGGGAGAACTGTGAATAGTTGGTTCTATGATGCTAATGGGACCAGGAGTCTGGTGATGGGAGAGTCCTCTGAGAAGGAACCGAGGGTCTAGGTCCAGATCTCAGGAAAGGTTCTCCGAGGAGTGAAACACATGCCCAGGCCCAGAGTCGGGACTTCACACATAGCATGCACTGAGTGGCTTTGTGATGACCTGGGCCTGGAGAGCTGAGGGGAGGGTAGAAAAGGGCGCAGTGAGGCTGAGGGAATCTGGAGGACTCTAGCTCTTACTGGGAGAGACTGAAGGCTCTAAGAACTCGGGCAAGAAGTGGCCTAGTTTGGCCTTCTGGTTAAGACCTTATACTTGTTCAGAAGTCTCTGCTCTGTGAAGGGATTCTTTCCGGCTCAGAGGTAAGGATATGTGCTCTGTGGTGCAGCTACAGTGACCCCCCAGGGGCACTGGTGGGGTCATGGATTCAGAGACAAAGTTGATGGCTCACAGTGTGGAGTGTAGAACAAGGCAGGGGTAAAAGATGGGCTGTTTTGGATCCCCTCCTGGAGACATCTGATGGTTCCGAAGAAGGACTGAGCCCTTGAGGCGGAGGACAGGAGGTACTTTCTGTGACACTGCGTAAGAATAAGTTAGGCATTTAAGTCGGGGTGCCAGGGAGGCAGCTAGGGCTACAGAAGACAGGAATGTCAGTGTTGGGATACAAGGCCCTCAGCTGACTGGGCAGGGCCTTCCCTCTGAGCCACACCCACACTGCAGGGCAAGTTCCAAGACTTAAGAGCACAGGGGGAAGTTGGGCAAATGGGAGACACAATGAAGGGGGTCTTGCAAACCCCACAAAGGCCCTGTCCTACGCTGGTGCCCCTCCCTGCTAAGGTGGCCCCTGTGGGGTCTCCAGAGTCAGCATCAACCCTAAGCCAAATGCCTCTGGACTTTCTCGGCACCTTGATAATTCTGGTTGGCTCTGCCGTTCCTGCTTCCCTGTTCTTGTGTTCCTTCTTTGGCTGACACGACTGTGAGACACCCCTGTCCAGACCCTCTTTTGGCCACTCTCCTATCCACTCCCTGCCACCCACTTATTAGTCTGGCTGGGACCCTTGTTTGCGTGTGTGTGGTTTTGGCTTCTTCAAAGTCAACAACAAACTTCATATTGTTTTAATCTTTCTCCCTCTCTTCTCATGTCTTACAGCTTTCCTGCATTCATTTTTCTTTCTTTTTTTTTTTTTTTTTTTTTTTTTTTGGAGACTTCATTGTGGGTTCTGCTGGCAGATCTTCTGAAGCCTTGTGGGAATATTTTTATTGTGTCTTAAGATAGTTCTTTCTTTCAACTCTAATATTTCTACTCTATTTCTACGTTGTTCTCTTTTCAGAGTGTTTTTCTTTTCATGTTGTTAATTCTTCCCTTGATCTGAGGACTGTGCTGTACTTTGTCTGGACTCTATGTCCCTCCATCTGAATAGCCACTTCACCTGTCACTGGCTTCTAGTTTGTGACCGTTTCTTGTATGGTGTTTGAATTTCTTGATGCAGTTTCCTTGACTAAGAGATTGTCTTGTCCTATAAGTGGGTTTGATCACCTTTGGAGGGGGCTACATCATCTGGAACTGATGTTTTTGTGTAGAGCACCCAACATACAGACTTTCCAGTGAGGTCATAGACCAAATGGCCAAACAGTAAGATGAAATTAACTTCTAGATGTAAAACTGAATAAAGACAGAGTTTAGATGTTCCAAACATGATTTTAAATTGTTGTGTTTATACACTATATAACAAAACAACAGGAGCATTGAAATAACTTTTTACTTAAATTAAAATGCTAAAACTAAAAAATCAAATGAAATTAACCACTGAACAGCCAGACACAGTGACATATATCTGTAATCTGAGCACTGGGGAAGCAGAGACAGAAGGGTCCCAGGGCCTCACTAGCCAGCCTGTCTAGCCAGCACACACACACACACACACACACACACACACACACACACACACACAGCTCAGGACTAGCTTAGCCTGGGACCCAAGATGAGCAGCAAATACTTGACACTAACCCATTTGTCTGAGTGATGGAGATATGAGGTGGTTTTCTTTTGGATGGCATCTAGTGTTTTCTTCCTTTCTTTTTTTTATAACAAACATATAGTGTTTTGATTTTGTAAGAGTCTACTAAGGACAAACCTTGATGAAACAGTAAAACGATAAGTTGCTGAGCTGCCCAGGCCCAGGACTCACTGACTCCACTGTGATTTAAGAGATTTCCTTTAGGACTCTTGTATAAACAACTTTAGTCTTTTATGATTGATTCAGGCATATCAGAGAGCTGATGGCTGTAGAATGACCTAGCTTAAGTTCTGTTTTTAAATGTTCATTTCCTAGCACCTATAAACTAGGCATGATGGTACATGCCTACAATTCCAGCACTTTGAGAAGTAGAGGCAGGAGAATCAGAAATTCAAGGTCATCTTTAGCTACATATCAAGTTAGAGTTTAAGGACAGCCTGGGATACATGAGGTCATGTCAAAACAAAAGTTGGGGGCACTAATTCTCTTCCTTCTTTGAAGAGAAAACATGCTGGGTTTCCTTTGTTGGCTCATAGCTGATATTCAGTCATTCAGAACCCCAACATAGACCCAAGACCCCAATTCTCCCTGTCCTAAGCACAGCTTCACCTATCCACTCACAGTGAAAGTCTAGAGTCTTGCCATGGGCCTGTGTCCACACTCTATGGTGAGGCCCAGACTACCTCTCAGGGTGTCTTTTGAGCATTATTTTCATCAAGTTTCACTGAGGGAGTGACAGAAATTCAGTCTAGGACCCTACCTCAGGACAAGGCTGTGTCAGAAGCCAGGCATTCCCTCCTCAGCCCACCCAACTGTCTGGTACAGGATTAAATCTTTTGTTAGGTCTAATCTACTTGAGGAACCTTGGTAGCTAGTGGGAGATAGCAGGGAGCCTGGGCCCAAAGGAATCCTGTCCTTGTTGAGTACCTCCCAGAAAGGCTGTGTTGGGTGGCTGGAAACTTCCAGAAATTGGTGCTATGCCAAGGCCCCAGATCCTAAGACGTGTTTTGAAAGTATAGGTGTGGCTGGTTTGGGACTGTGCTTGCTGTGGCGATGCCTAGGCTGTCATTGAGGATCCTGCATGGTCAGGGGCCACACTTCATATCCAGCTGGCTTAGGATGATGCTTCTACCATAGACCGATGCACCTTAAAACAAAACAGACCAGCCCTGAGCCAACACAGCCCTGCTGAATGCTGCTTGTGAGTCTTCTCCTTTCAGAGCCATGCTGAGCAGAAACCCCCACCAGGGACTCTGTAAGCATGCAGGCATCCAAGTGGCCTTAAGTGCCTCTAGGGCAGGCCCATGTTTGCTACATGGAATAATATGGTTTGGCTGGACTTCTGGGGACCTGTCTGCACCTGGTGGTCAGTGCTCTCCAGAAGCAACAGGGCTGTGCTGGCCATTTTTTGATGTTTCTGCCCAGGCTGCAGGCAGGGTCTTACTTCTCAGTCACCAGGCACAGCTCTTGCTTTTGAGGTTGGGGAGTGAGGAGGGTAGAGTTCTGTGATATCTGTACTTGTGGCTTCTAGAGAGGAGTATGGAGGGTCCTCATACTTGAAGGTATCCTCTGTTTCATGGTTGACAGCAGAACCATGAAAAATCACTGTGCATAGAATACAAGTATAGGCTTGGAGTGTATTATGTGCACCTATGTGTACACATATGCATGCATGTATATGCATGTGGAACTGTGCAGTTGCTGTGATGATCCTGCAGAACCATGCTGCTTCTTGAATCCCCACTACCCACGCAGTCTTCCTCGTCTTCTGAGCTTTGAGTGAGACAGACAGTGAGTGAATGGAAGGAAAATCCAGGTAGGCATAGGAAGGTTTTGAGTGGGAAGCTGTGAGTGGAAAAGGCTTGGTGGAAGGCCTGGTCAGAGGATGAGGGGAGAGACTGTGATGAGGCCACATGTGGGGTTGTACCCTAGAAAATGAGTAAGGGTGGGGCGGGAAGGAGGAGTGTTGTGGTCCTGAGTGGCGGCTGAATATGATTGAGACAGGATAGAAAGACCAGTAAATTAGGAAGACATAGGAAGGAAGAGGAGTCCCTCATTCCAAAGTCCAACTGAAACTTCCTCCCAGCCAGAAATCAAAGAATCCAGCACAACACTGTCTGTAAAAGTTTGTCATACAGACCATATTCCTTTTATGTGCAGATATTTTATGTTAAAAAGCAATGACCCAGATTTAAAGCCTGGATGTATAATGACCTCAAGTAGAATGTCATTATTTATTAACTCTGTTTACAGTGGAGATGTTCTGTCTCCCTGCCTTCCTGTGAGTTAAGGTTTTGCTTTATCAACTGTAACTTTTCAGTGTCCCCAGGAATAACCCTGTGACCTTATGTGTGTTCTTTAGCAACCCTTTAAAGATGATAGCTTCAGAATCCACCAACATCCTATACACAACTCTTGTAAAAACAGTGAAGTGTGACTCTTCCAGGAGAAGCCCACACCCATGATCTTTCTCTGAGTGCCTTCCTTTCTATTTTCTTTTTTTGTTTGTTTGTTTGGTTTGGTTTTTCGAGACAGGGTTTCTCTGTGTAGCTTTGTGCCTTTCCTGGAGCTCACTTGGTAGCCCAGGCTGGCCTCGAACTCACAGAGATCCACCTGCCTCTGCCTCCCGAGTGCTGGGATTAAAGGCGTGCGTCACCAACGCCTGGCCCTTTCTGTTTTCAATAAACTTCAACTTTGCTTCATACTAGCTTATTCCGAAATTCTGGTTTTACCTAAGTCAAGGTCCCCTAAAGGTTAAGGGAACTTCTCACACTGCTGTGGTCAACAAGATAGAACCATGCCTCTATCCAGCACTGCCCTCTCAACCTAGGTCATCTTTTTCCACTTCTCAGGATGAACTACCACCTCCCTCCTTCTTCTGCCTCCAGGGTTTTCAGATCTTTCACCAAAGCTTGATGCATGCCATCAGTTTCCACAGTGCTGCCAACCAGCCTTTCTTCACCACCATCCAAGCAAAGAATAAAATAACTCCTTTAGATGGTTGCCAGCCAGTCCCCCTTCATTCCTCCTCTCTTCTGGGCTGCCCCTTTCAGCCTGATGTAGGCAGTGTTGATGTCCCACACAGCTCTGCCCTACCTTAACCTCCCAGTGTCTTGGCTAGGGATGAACAGTAACTATGTCCTGTAGCAGAGTGAATGCTCAGACTCTGCTGCCATTGAGCAGAGACTTTTGTCCTGCCTGGACATCTACCAAGGGTATCTTGAGGGGTAGGTCAGTAACAATCTCATATATCTGAACAAGAAGTTCCCTCAGTGATGGCAGGATCCGTATGTCTTTCCTAGGCTGTTTGGCTGCTGGGTATGAGGTGCTAGAGATGGCAGAGGCCTTTCTGGAAGCCTAAGACAGTTGACCCAGGGCTTTGTCCTTAGACACCAGCTATGTCCCTCAGGCCATTTGCCACACGAGGAGGCGAGAGCCACTACCCGGGAGGATAAGAGTAGTATGTTATTTCTGCCCTTTGAGGACTCACTTCCTTCATTCTGAAGTTTTCTAGGGGCAGGGGAGTTTTTTTCTAGGGGCTTGAAAAGTCTCTTCGTTCTGTCTCTAATTAACTTCCTTTCAGAGCCGAGCAGGAAAAAGAACCTCTGTTTGGGGCACTTGTCCCTATGTCAGCCTCCTGGAAAGCAGCCCTGGCCTCTGAGAGAAGAGCTATAGCAAACGAGAAAATCCCAGGGAGGGGAAAGAAAAGAAAAACACTTTTCCTCTTCCTCCACTTTCCTTCTTTGTGCCATGACATCTTCAAAGTTAGAGAGAAACTATTTTTCTTTTTTGTTATTGAAAAAAGAAAACCCACTTTCCCACTATATTTTGCTTAGGAAGGGAGATGTTTTGTGCCTGGTGGTTTATGAAGCCACCTAGAAAGGGGGTGGCTAGCCCAGAATCTGCCCCAGGGCCCCTCTTCCTCCCTACTCAAGCTACAGAAGCTCCGTGTCCAGCACCAACCCAGGGGCGTGCCCCCACCACATGCCCTCCCTCTGTGCCTTCAGTAAGAATAGCCAATAACAGAGGAAACACCGAAGTCTCAAATCCAGCTGACTAAGGTCAGATATGCTCCTTGTTTTCAGTGCTGCAAATGTAATGACAGCATACCATGAGTTCTTGATGTGTCTTTTTTTTTTTTTTTTTAGGAAATATGGGTGCTTTTTTATTCATTTAAAGCAATAGAACATTATCTCAGCCATCAAAACTCAGATTCTATGGACCTGTCACCAAAGCATCCCTTTGGCTCCCAGGTTGTAGTGGTTTGAATGAGAATGGTTCCTATACCCTCATAATTTTGAATCCTTGATATACAGTTGGTGGAATCATTTGGGAAGGATTAGTAGGTGTTGCCTTATTGGAGGAGGCATGTCACTAGGGGTAGTCTTTGAGGTTTCAAAAACCCATGCCGTTCCCAGTTAGCGCTCTCTCTTTCTCCTCTTGTGGATCCAATGTGAGCTCTCAGCAACTGCTTCAGGGCTGTGTCTGCCTGTTGGCTGCCATTCTCCCTGCCATAATAGTTGTTGACTCTAGACTGCCTTCTGGAACCATGAGCCCCAGATTAAATGCTTTCTTTTATATGTTACCTTGGTCATGGTGCTTTGTCACAGCAGTAGAAAAGTTAACTAAGACCTGGAGTGCTATCCTTTCTCTACCATGTTTTGTGAGACTTCCTAGGAAACAAGGAGCCATCCTTCTTACCTCTGAACTCAGGCAACTGCCCAAGACTCACAAGCTAGGGACCCAGCCAGACTGAGCAAGATTTGGGGCTCTGTCCAGGTCAACTCCACAGAGTAAGCAGCGCACTTTGCTGTCTGCCTTTCTTTGAACTCTTTTTTTTTTTTTCAGACAGGGTCTCACTATGTAACTGGAACATGCTATATAAACTAGGCTGGCTCTGAACTCACAGAGGTTCCCCTGCTTCTTCCTCCCAAGAGCTGGGATGAAAGATGTGTGTCTTTTAAATTAAGTTAAGCAGAACTTTTAATTTTTAATAAGATTTTTCTCTTTACCCATTAAAAAGATGTGTAACTATGTAAACTACAAGTTCAGAACTAAAACAACTTCTAAAATAAGTAGCTTCCATTAACAATCCAATATGCATCTTTCTGGATACTGACCACATGATAGAATAAATGTGTACTTAGATATACCAAGTGTGGTGATTGAATAAAACACTCCCCTCCCCCCAGACATAAACTTAAAATTGAATGCTTAGTCACCAGATAGTGGAACTGTTTGGGATAATGAGGTGTGGCCTTTTTGGAGGAGGTGTACCATTGGAAGTAGGCTTTGAAGTTTAAAAATCCACACCAGGCTCTGTCTGTCTGTCTGTCTGACTGTCTATCTACCTATCTATCTCTATCTCTGTCTCTCTCCCTGAAGATCAGGACGTGACTCTTCACTACTTCTCCTGTGCCGTGCCTCCCACGCCTACTGCCATGCGTCCCACTGTGGTGATAAGGGACTAACCCACTGAAACTGTGAACAAGACCCTAATTAAGTGCTTCCTTTGGTAAGAGTTGCCTTGTCATGGTGTCTCTTCATGGCAATAGAACAGTGACTAAAACAGTGACTAAGTCTGACCGTTTTTAAAGGCTGTGAGTAGCATTCCATATCAGAGACATGATCAGTTCATATTCAACTTCCCATGGGTTAACAGCTAGTGTTTCTGGTGTTTAAATCTGTAAACCAGGCTACAGTGAACACATGTACACATGACACTTCAGCTTGCAGGTCATCTGCTCCAATTCAAATACCCCCATAGGCACTCCCAGGAGAAGAAGGCTGCCATTTTATCCATAATCAGTTTTTTCTGGTGCTAGGCAGAGAGTTGGAGGTAGAGGTAGTAGAAGTAATAGGCAGACAACAGCAAAGAGACATGTTAGTCCGCTTACATCTTGAGCATAGCTCATCATTTTTAGTTCATACACAAGGCACGGGGATGCGAGTGCTAGATTTTGAGAAGTCAGTGTCCATTTCAGCATCAGGTTCCAAGTTCTGCTGACTTGACTTTATTATTTTGGTCATATGGTGGCAAATGAAACCATCCATATAATGAATACAAAGCTATTTGATTTAGTTTCCATTCCTGGGATGACAGGCTCACCTTGGAGGGTGGCTTGGGATGTGAGCAAGTTGCTGTGGCTCCAGGAGGCCTCAGTTGCCTGCCTAGGTACTGATGCTCAGCTCTGCTGTACGTGAGGTGACATCTGCAGGTAGGCATGCCCATGCTCTTGGATGGAGCCTCAGCAGGAGCCTGGACAGATAAAAAAGACTCAAGTCCCCAGCTGGGTCTGGCTGACCCAGTGACCAATTGAATCTTGAGGTGTCAGTAGCTCTGTGTACCCTGTAACTAGCCATGATCTTTCCTAGGAGAGCAGAGTCTCACGGAGTCATCCCGACTGCCAGTTGCCTCCCTGACACATGCATAAGGTATGTCCTTTGAGCCACCTGAGTCTATCCTACCAGGTACTTTGTATCCCAGAATTCTGAGCTTGCTTCACGCTGCAGCCTTGGCTAGCTGTTGTTGTCTTTCTGCCTTTATTTGTAACTTCTAAGGCCAGTGTTCTCCAATGACTCACAAAACCTGTCCTCAGGGCAATGATAGCCTATATGATATTGTCTCAGTCTATAGGAAGATGAGTGCCAGTAGCAATCTCTTGCCATGAGGCCAAGTGCCTATTGCAGGGGGCAGCCCTGGGCTTCAAAGCATTCCTGCCCCTCCCCAGGGGAGGTCAGCAGGGCTGGTCACTTGCTCTGTTTGGGGGTTTTCCTACGAGTCAATAAATGCTGGAACAAGAATTCATGGACACTCTACATACAAAGGGATGTCTCTGGACCCCTCCCCTGAACCTGGGGAGGCATAGGAAGCAGAGTATCTTCCTTCAGGGATGGTTAGAGAAAGCCTGGACCTGCTTCCTTGGGCAGTGTGAGGGCCTCCAAGGGAGCAAAATTTTGGGTAATGATGGGGAAAGTCAGAGATTGGGAGATACAGAGAGACACCAAGAGAAACTAAGAGACAGAGACAAAAAAGGCACAGATATAGGAAGATAAGATAGAGTAACACAGAGGAGGGAGTGAAGACAGAAGAAGACGAAAGCATCTTATAGAACAAGAATGGCATGAGGGTTATGAACTGATCTGCATCCTCAGAATCTCAGAATTCAAGATCATTCGAGGTGGCCTCAGTCTAGTATACCAGTATCTTTATAAAAAGAACGTTAAATGGACTTGCAGATGGGGAGTGGATAGGACTTGAAGACTGACATCAAGTAAAGGTCTACGAGCCAAAGACCTCAGGGCTGTACTAGTCTGAGGAGCTGAGGAGGGTGGGGCCAAACATCCCTCAGCCTCCAGGGGACAGACCTGCACATACCTTGTTCCTTGACTTGCAGGTGGGGTTGTGAGACAATAAATGTTCATTGTTACAGCCGCCTACCTGTGGTTCTTTGTCTTAGTGGCCACAGGAATCCCGTTTGCAGATATCCCCACCCCTGGCCACAGGCTCTCACAGGTGGAGCGCCCCACCCCTGGCCACAGGAATCTCAGGCCAGCTCCCCTTCCTTGTGCTCAGGGCTCTAGAGGGTAAGTTGAGGCTGTGTTCATTAACCTACAGTGCATGTGACAAGATTGGTGAGTCAGGTGGGTTGCTGGCTCCAAGCTCAATTTTTTTCTCACTTCACAGTGTCTCTGTGGAGCATAGGCAGTTAGGCTGTTCTTTTTTGGGGGTGGTGGAGCAGGTAAGATAAGACTCTCTACATAGCCCTGGCTGTCCTGAGTTACGTAGACCAGACCTTGCACTAAGAGATCCTATTGCTTCTCCTGGGTGCTGAGATTAAAGGTATGTAAGGTAGCATGTTCTTACTTGGAACAAATCTAAAATGTAGCTGATTCTATCTGTGAGAGACTCCCCCAAACCAAATGCCACAGAAGAGGAGGAAATATCTAGAAAGGAATTGTGCCAGGTTCATATGAACAAGAACCATGGTCTGATGACAGCACTCCTGTGCGTCAAAATGCGTCAAAATGCGTTACATGGAACAGGGTAAACTCGGCACAGAAGACTCAGGCCAACATACGGAAGAAGTGAGCTGTGAACTACAAAACATAGCTTTGAAAATACAAAGTATCAACTCAAACTCATCGACTAATCCACAGCTAGAGATTAACTTCCCTACTCCACAAACTCATACTTGGTGAATTAAAACATAGTGCTAGATTAGTTAAATGCATAGTTATCAATTTTAAAGTATTATCTACATAGAAAGCCAGTTACACAGAAAATCAAAAGTACATAGTCTTTTAAACACTCATGGAATTTTGCCAATGCCAACAAACAACAACAAAAAAGTATAGACATTACCTAGCACAATACAAAGAGTTTTAATTAGCTAGAAAAAGAAAAACAAAAATTCATTCATATGCTTAATAACTATTGCATTGAGTTGACAAGAAATAAGAATTAGCACATAGGCAAAGTAGAACTTATCCAAACCATAATCTTTAGTTACCTATGAATACAGTCACAGCAGCTCTGAGAGGATTATGCATAACTGTATTGTTCAAGAGACACAGAGTGACTGAAAATAAGTAGACTAAGGATTGTACTTTAAAGGCGTGTGCCACCACCGCCCGGCTTCTGCAACAGTTTCTAAGCTTCAGGGGAGGAAGGCTCACCCAAGGGGAGCAGGTATCCTCACTAAGCCAGGGAGGTGCTAGTCCAGTCAGGCTGAGAAAACAGAGGGCACAGAGGGCTAAAGCCATCTGAAAGAAGACAGGACATGGATTCCTCAGCATGAAGCTGTCTACCAGGACAGTCAGCGGGCCCCACCCCAGTACCTGCACAGGGTAAGCCAAGGGCCTGTCTCACCAGTCAGAGGGATTTTGCCCCACAGGTACATAGGTTTTCTAGGGATGTCAGTAGAAAAAAACCCTATGGAGCAAGTGGTTTAAATAAAACAAATGATTCAGCCCAGAGTTCTGGTGTTTAGAGGCTGAAAAGAAGAAGGGCAAGGCTGGCTTCCCTGGAGATAAGGAGACCTCACCTCCTAGGTCTCCCCCTGCCCCTGATGGCTTTGACCCTTGGCCTGCAGGAGCACCAGCTGATGATGCTTTGTGTTCTCCCATATGCATCTGTATCCTAGCTCACATTGCATAACCTGATGACCTCGGCTGCACTCAGTTGTTACAAAGACCCTATTTTCAAATGCAGCTCTGGCTCTCAGGCACCGGCATCAGGATTTCAACAAGGGAGTGAGCGAGATCCAATTCAGCCCCAGTAGCAGGGGCACAGAACAGTCACTAGGCTGCACACTGTCTGATCGGAGGGCTTCAAAGCAAAGCACAAAGAGCCAAACTATTTCCGCATAACTTAAGCCCAGAGCAAAGCTTGGGATGTTTATAGAAAAATGCCCAGGACCTTACCCAGCACAGTCTACAATGCCTGAGAGTCAACCAGAAACTGGCAAGCTGCAGAGAAGGAAAATGTGACTCATATCTCCAAATGACACAGATTCCACACACAATGACATCAAAACAGTGTGACCACATTTCAAAACACCAGAGGGTAGATGGCTCAAACAGGCATGTAGAAGCACAGGAGAGTTTAGAGACTAAAACTAAACTTGGAGTGGATGTGATGGACACAAAATAGATGTTCCAGGGAGTAACATTGCTGGCCTGGAAGTTGTAATGAAGGAATCTATCCCAAATGACACAGGTAAAGGAAAAGACGTGGGGAGGGGGGGGAGTGAATTTAGTATGAAAAGTGTGGAAAATTTGGTGTATCCTAAGTGTGTTATATAGCTGTTTCATCTAAATTGAAACATTCTTTCCTAACCTAAGGAAACTTAGAAGGCACAGGGAAAACAGTAAGCTGCCAGACTCAGGAGGCCCCTCCTTAAATAATAACAGCAGCCAATAATTGCTGAGGAGGGGAAACTATGTAAATTAGGATTTCCAAAGGATGGAAATTATATAAATATTCAAGGAAATAATAGCCTACCTTTTCAAATTTGATGAAAACTACATACCCAAAGGTTTGTGATCCTCAACAAACTTCATGCATGAGAAACAAGAAAAGGACAGACTGGTAGGTACATCATGGGTACCTGTATACATGTATGTATGTATGTATATGTTTATTTTGAGACAGGTTCTCTCTATGTGGCCCTGGCTGTCCTAGAACTCTCTATGTAGACCAGGCTAGTTTCAAATTCACAGAGATCCACCTGCCTCTGCCTCCTGAGTGCTGGGATTAAAGACATGTGCCACCACACCTGGCACAGATACCTGTTTTTGTTATGGATGCCTGGTTTTGTTTTGTTTGTTTATTTGTTGAGACAGGGTCTCTCCATGTAGTCCTGGTTATCCTGGAGCTTTCTGTGTAGACCACGCTGACCTTGAACTCAAAGAGATCCCCCTGCCTCTGCCTCCCAAGTGCTGGGATCAGATATCTTTAAAGCCAGGAATAAAGAGAAAAATCACCGTAGGACCCAGTAAGTCCCATTAGATTTCATGTAAAATGACAGCAGGCTTCGTGCCCAGAGCTAGGAGACAAAAATGCAAAATCTTTAAAGTGCCGGTGTAGTGGCACACCTTCAATCCCAGCACTCAGAAAGCAGAGGCAGGTAGACCTCTGAGTTTGAGGCCAGCCTGGTCTACAAAACTAATTTCAGGATAGACAGGAATACACAGAAAAATGCTGTCTCAAAAACAATAGATAGATAGATAGATAGATAGATAGATAGATAGATAGACAGACAGACTGTTGCTTGAGTTTTCCTACCTGGCCCACAGTCAGGGCAAATCTCTCTCACCTGCCAGTCCCACAGCCGCTCAGACCCAACCAAGTAAACACAGAGACTTATATTGCTTACAAACTGTATGGCCGTGGCAGGCTTCTTGCTAACTGTCCTTATATCTTAAATTAATCCATTTCTATAAATCTATACCTTGCCACATGGCTCGTGGCTTACCGGCATCTTTACATGCTGCTTGTGCTGGCGGCGGCTGGCAGGCAGTGACTCCTTCTGCCTTCCTGTTCTTTTAATTCTCTCTGTTAGTCCCGCCTATACTTCCTGCCTAGCCACTGGCCAATCAGTGTTTTATTAGCAACACATTTGCCATACAGAACATCCCACAGCAATAGACAGACAGATAGATGATAGATGATAGATAATAAACATAATAAAAGTCCACCAGCTGAACTGGGTGTGGTGGCGCATGCCTTTAATCCCAGTACTCAGGAGACTGAGGCAGGAGACTCTATGAGTTAAAGGCTAGCCTGCTCTCCAAAGAGAGTCCTAGGCTAGCCAAGGATACATAGTGAGACCATCTCAAAACAAACAAACAAAGAAACTCCACCAACTAAAACACTTTACTGAAAAACAATTACTTGCAAAGACAAGAGCAGGAACTTGGAGATGGCTCAGTCGGCAAAGTGATGGCTGTGCTAACATGAGGATCTGAGCTCAGGTCCCAGCACCCACAAACAGAGCTGGAGATGCAGCACCAGCTTTTAGTCCCTGGGGAGGTAGAGACTGGCAGATGGATCCCTGGAGTTTGCATATCAGCCAATCTATGCAAATTGATAAGCTCCAGATTCAGTAAGAGTCTCTAAAGACACCTAATGTCAAGCTCTGGCCTTCACATGTATGTACACATGTGCACATATGAGAGCATGTACACACACACACACACACACACACACACACACGCACCCACGCGCGTGTGCGTAGTGATTCCTTCAGACATTAAAAGCTGTGGTGGTAATTCTAAAAGCACAAACATTGTGAGGAAGGCTAAAGACCTTCATGAGGGAATTTGAACTTAAACAAGGAACTGAAGAGCATCAGAGATGGCATGCATGTGGGTGAGCAAGCGAATAGGAAGGTTCTCACTACATAAACCTTTATAGGAAGGTGACTGCCAGCTTCAAGCCAAAATGGAAACACTGTAGGTGAGGTTTTATAGTTGTGTATAACACAACAGCAGTGTCAACAGGGCAGGAGAGGAGATGCCAGGTAGAGGACCTGTTTTTAGACTGTTCATTAATGAACCCTGGGGTGCCTCAGGGCAATCACGAGTTGGAGGAGTACATCATAGCCTCTGAAGCAAAAGCAAACCAGCACAGCAGCTGAGACCTGTCTGCTGCACTGCCTTGCAGGCTTTTCGGGATAGTGACTGCACATGTGAAGCCAGGCCTCTTCTGCCAGGCTCTTCACAGCCCCTCATGCAGTCCACCAACAACAACCCCCAGCCTGTTACCACCTGCACCTCTCTTCAGCAGGAGCAACGCCCTAACAATGTTCCTTCTCTATTCAAAGTCCCCAGAGACCTCCTAGACTCATGGGGCCAAAGTCGCTCCTAACACAGAGGGTTCTTCATCAGCTGCTTCTTTTGTTTTAACATAATACCTAACTGAAACAAGAGAAGAGAGATTTATTTGGCACACAGTTTCAGAAGACCGCAGCCCATCATGCAGGGATGTATGATACATCAGCATACAGCAGGCAGTAGCCTGGTTGCAGACAGGAATCAGAGCCCACAGTGAAGGGATCTGAAGTGGGTATCATCTTAAAAGCCCACCTCCACCAGCCAGGGAGCAAACGTTCAAACATGAGTCTATGGGGCACACGGTACATCCAAACCTCACAGGCATGGCATGCTTTTCCCTGCCTGCTTCCTGTCTGGGAAGGTTTGGTAAGTGGCACAAGGTCAGAGCTGGACTTACAGGCATAAGCCTCTGTCTGCTACACTGCCTGCCTTGCAAGTTCCTTGGGATGGTGACTGCCAGGCAAGTGCCATTGCCAGAACCCAACAGCTAGAAGCAGCAGAAGGCCACCAGAGCACCTCGGAAAGGGTACTCTGTGTACCAGGAGGCAAGAAGGTGAATGGCCATAGTCTGTGCTCTGGGACCTGCTGGATGGCTCTCTTCCCACTCAGCCAAGCCTTGTGTCTTATACCTCAAAGGACCTGGTGGTACCTGGCCATACTGGTCTACAGGCACTTGAGTCTCCATGGTCTTAGTTGATGCTTTCATTCTCATCCAGGCTCAGATGTTTCTAGAACAGCTAGCCCCACCGCTGTCCTCCAGTGAAGGCCCCTGGCCCTCTTCCTCTAGGGTCCAGCTGGCCCATATTATTCCAGTAGTAATTGTGAGGGGGTTCTTTTGTCAAGCTTTAGAATTCACTGTGGTGTTCAGAACAAAATCACATGTTCTTGCTCAGCATCCCCTCTGCTGGGCTTTACCTACACTGAAACAGTGCCAGCAACTTATAGTACAGACGAGATAATACTCAAAGCCCCTAACCTGAGGAATAGCACTAGATTGAGGCCTAAGGGCCCTAGGAAGGAAGGCACACATGTTCTTAGAGGGATCCCTTATGTCAGGAGGCATCCAGGGATGGGACAGGCTCAAGAAGGCCAGTAGCTGCCTGGCAGGCAGGCCACCTGATGCCCAAGCCTTCTCTAAGAGGTTCCAGGTACAGTGCTCATCTGTGAGTCCCTGGAGACAAGTGATGCGTCTTAACATGACCTCTGTGACCCAGGCACAGCAGAAGGCCTCAGGAAGAGAGATCAAGGAAGGGAAATTTGAGTTCCTGACTGTCCATCCAGAGAGCCCCTCTGTGCCAGTGTCCAGATACGGCATGCTTAGCACTGGGACAAGGTGGGGGCAATGTCAGCTTTCTGCATGTCCTTGCTAATAGTTGCCTTGGTCTATCCTTACAATCAATCTGTTGACTGGAGAGGTCCATAATTACACCTATTACCAAACCACAAAGTGAGAAGCCTGCCCAGTGTTTCACAACTAAACAGCCCTGAGCCAGACTCCACCCTGACTGTGCACAAGTGCTTACAGAAACACAGCTATGTGGAACCTTGCTGACACAAGGACCCTAAGTCTGGTTTCAAGGTCAGCCAAGTCTGGGAGTCCCTGGGTAAAAAGAGCCCTGGTCTTTTTTACTCCTGCATCCTCAACTCTAGGTACCTGAGAAGGAGATATAGACATCCCACCATAGTCTGTTGAGCCCCGTGTGCTGGGAAGTTGTGGGGGCAGTGACTGGAACCTTACAAATCCCCTGGGCTGGCTGGCTTTTTGTTTTTACCTAGTGTCTTATATATATGGAAGCCACTTGGAACCTTGGAAATACTGGGAGCCTTGCCCAACATCACCCACATGGAATTCTACCAGGTCTCTCGGGCCACAGTTGCACCAAGAGGTAAGGGACAGTCTTGGCTCCCAGGTAACTGGAGGAAGAGAATGTTCTGGAGTTCTGCCTCCTTGGGCACTCCTGAGATATACTCCTACTTACTATACATGACCTGCCTGGGTTTCCATGGCTTTGAGCCACTGAACTGAACATGTCCAGGGTCCTGCCTGGGTGGCCACCTGAGACCCAGTCCATATAGTCCTTTCTTCCATGGGGAAGGCTTTCCATCTCTCTCTCTCTGGCCACTGAGGAGGTCCGGTATCTTCTTGAACATGTAATGCTGCATCTCACTCACATCTGCCACTCCTGTCCTTCAGGGAGCTGACTATTTCAAGCTCAGGAACTTGTGGATGGATGGAGCCCACCTGTACAAGATCCACTCTGTGAAGTCTCCACTGGCCTCTCAGGTAGGGTGTGACCAAGAGCAGGTGTCAGAGTGAGTCCTTAAGTGCTGGCACAGACAAGTCTTATGAGAACAAGAACACACAATCTGGAAGAAAACCCCTGCTCAGGACCCACCAGGCTTCTCACTTGGTGCAGGGTTGCCAGACTCCTCCACCCACAGAGGGCCAGGCCAGGTCTGCTCCACTTTATTGTCATCCTGTCTTTGTCTGGCCCCAGTCTCCCAACCACAGGACTGAGCTATGCTACTCACCCTTCTCTCCACAGTGGTCTCAGTGGCTCTGTCAGACATAAGGGGATGGAATGCCTAGAGCTGGGGACAAGGCACATGAGAACAAGCACAAGCCATAAGTCGAGTCTCTCTTCCAAGGAAGTAAAGAGAACAGAATTGCACTACCAGCTGTGTGTGAGTTCTGCCTTATTTTAATCACCAGAACTTTATTACTCTACACTATGAAACTGGTGTGGTTCTAGAGTTACAAGCTCTGATCATTTGGGGATGATGAGGCTGAGTTAAGTTGCCAACGCTGGAGACAATGCATCCTGCAGGTGCTATTCTGGTCCTGGAATCCCACAGCATGGAATCCTGAATTTAGAACAGAGGACATCATTGTTCAGATAAAGAAAATAATACTTGGACTCCAAGGTCCAGGTTGAGCAAATGTCGGGCAGCACAGCCTAGCTTATCACCTTCTGGGGAAGGCATACAAATATGTTTACAAACACACACATGCATGTTTGCCAAAGCAGGTACTGTGTGTATCTACGTGAATATTTAGGGACAAGTGGAAGAAGGTTGTCCCACACAGTCTTCCTTTGCCATGGTGGGCTCTACCCATGAGGGAATACAATGAAGCCACCCTTCAGGACCTACCCTTATGAATTTATTGAGGTTGTCCAGGGGGCTGATTGTGCAGGCCTGGTCACTAGGAAACAGATGGCCCATGGCCAGGTAGTTTTCTGATCAAAAGGTAGCCAGGGAACCTTGTGAGAAAATTATATGCTGACACTTCTTATCTTGGATGTCTGATCTTGCTTGATCCAGGCATAGAGTGTGATCAAGACTACTTCCTGCTAGCACATCATGGATACTGAAGGCTACTGAGTCTCACTACCACTGGGGGTGGAGGGAGGTAATATATGTAGACCTCTGACCACCTAGCCAGAGTGTCATCATGCTTCTCCCACCACCACAGCCTTCTGAGGGAAAAAACTCCCAACCATGCCCCACTGGTCTGGGGAGTTCTAATCTTGGTCCCAGGTTTGCCAATCTCCTTTTGCAAACCAGGAGGAATCTGAAGAAGTGAGAGCATCTGGGAGAAAGGCTATGCACAGAAAGAAACCTGCTCATGTCTCCACTGAGGAGCTTCCAAAGCCTGCCTCCTCTTCCCTGATCATTTAGACATTCTTACCTCAGCCTTCCAGGTCTATTCTGAGCCCCAGATCTGACTGCAAAATGCCACGTGGCCCAGCCTGGAGCCTCTAAGAGCATCTACTCTCCTGCTTGCTGAGCCTGCTGGTATCCCACTGATTCAGCCTGTAGCAGGTACACACGGTGGCCAGATTCTACAAATCTAGTTTCCACTGGCAGATGAGCCAGGTGTCTAGGATAACTGGCACTGTCTCACACAGAGAGGCCCAAATACTCTAATAATAAACACTCTTAGATTAAACAAGAGGCCAGGCACACACCCATACCCCCACACTGAGGAGGCTGAAGCAGGAGGATCATGAATTTTTGAGGTTACCTTGGACTATGTAGTGAGAAACAAGAAATTAAGGAAAATATATTTTTATTACACAGAAATGTTAAAGTTGCAAACAAACCTAAGAGCAAATGTGGTGAGTGTTTGAATAAAAATAACAGAAAATAGATCTTTCGAAAATGAAAATCTCTTCTAAGCAATATGAACAATTCAGCAGTAGAAATGTAACCACAGCCCTGCATCTCAGATGTCCATCTCACCACAGCCAAGAACGTAAACTCCAAAGCCTACTATTTGCTCTTCAGCACCTCAGTCTCCTCAGGGGGTCGACCCGTGTTGCTGATGAAGTGTAAACTGGCAAGATCCTTCCGGAAGGCATTTCAGTTACACAGTCTAAGAGGGAAAGCACTCCTATCTCCCTCTGGGGAAAGTCCCTGGAACAGTTAGCTAGACGTCCTGAAGAGTAAACATTAAGCAGAAGGGAAGGGAACAGTGACACTAAGCCCCATGTGGCTCCAGGAGACAGACAAGAATGCAATTGTGCTAGTCCAGCCCAGGAGGAAACAGCCTTGAGACGGTTCTGATAAAACTTCAAGCAGTTGCCTAAACTGCAGCTCACTGGGCCCAGCTGGGAAGAAGGAGATGGGGGAGTGGGCTGCTTCCCAGATGACTTTCCTGCATAATCATGCAGAACTGTCATGGTAACAAAAGATAGTCTTTTATCTTACAAAACCTGGGGAAAGCGGTCCTGAGAAAGCTGCATGTAACACTGGCAGCTGAGTGGGGGCATTCATCACTGTGGATGCCTAGTT
The DNA here is from genome assembly GCA_902168425.1 of Peromyscus attwateri. Lineage (NCBI taxonomy): Eukaryota > Metazoa > Chordata > Mammalia > Rodentia > Cricetidae > Peromyscus > Peromyscus attwateri. The sequence continues at coordinate 54,399 of CABHPP010119104.1, read as the reverse complement.
CTAGGCAAGGCTTTGGAGTACCCTCTCAGTGCTGGTCTTGGTGGCTCTGGGCATCTGCTCTCATTCCTTCCTGTAGAGCCAGGTTATGGGAGAGAGAGAGACACCAGGTCCAGGCAGAGCCAACTGTCTCTCTGTTATACCCTCCACTGCTGTAAGTGTTGTGGGATATTTGATCACATTGTGTGAAGATCAAATGTCTCTGTCCTTCCTTGTCTGCCTAAGGCACCTAATGATTGGTTTAATAAAGAGCTGAATGGCCAATAACTAGGCAGGAGAGGACAGGCGGGACTTCCAGGCAGAGATAGGAACTCTGGGAAAGAATTTGGCACAGGATTCACTGGTGAGACATGGAGGAAGTTGGACATATGGTACTGAGGCGAGGTAATGAAACACATGGCAGAATGTGGATTAATATAAATGGGCTAATTTAAGTTTTAAGAGTTTGTTGGGAACAAGCCTAAGCTAAGGCCATGCTTTCATAATTAATAAGAAGTCTCTGGGTTATTATTTGGAAGCTGGTGGTCAAACAAAGTCCGACTACATGTGAGTTCCTGGTCAGCTGTTGACCCAACCTGTTTACTATCCCAGGGCAAAAGTTCCTCGGGGGATCTCCAATGTGGCCACTAGGGGCTTTTCTCATGTGTTTCTGCCACCACCACCCCCCTCTCCAAGATGGCTTGGTTATCCTCGTGAGAAAAACATGTATCCAAATTTCCAATTACTTGGATTGGTATCATTAGGCTATGATAACGGTCAGTGAGGCTAAGGCAGAGATCAGAGGACCGGCAGGAATGGGGTTGAGGTGGGGTGCAAGCAGGGGATAAGCTATACCCTTTCCGTTCTGCTGTCTTTCAACCCTCTTCTCTGTTGTGAGATGAGTAAGGCTTTGGGCATTTTGATCAGAGGTAATTAAGCCCCAAATGGCAGTGTGGGCTGATGGTAGACATTGCAAACTTCCAGCTCTGAGGTTCTGGTCATGTGGAGCTGCTGCAAGATACAAGGTGAAAAGAATGCACTACTGGACCAACCTCTCATTAAGAGGTTACCCCAGCAAGACAATTTGTCTCACACAGGAGCCCCTCACCAAAGCCTAGTGTCTATTGGATGCTTACAATGTTTCTTACACCCAGCTGGCCCTGAAGGAACCTGGAGCTTAGGGCCATTTGATGCTGGAAGTCCAGGTATTGTCTCAGAGCCTGAGCCTAAGGGGTTGGCACCTCCCACCATGGCCCAGGTTTGGGGCCTTTCTGTAGTTTTGTTTTTTTTTTTTTTTTTCCTCTTTATGGGCCAGCCATCCAGCTACCAAATAAATACTCAGAGATTTATTCTTACTTATTAATGCCCAGCCTTAACTTTGCTTGTTTCTAGCCAGCTTTTCTAAGTTAGATTATCCCATTTCTCTTTACATTTTGCCTCTGGGCTTTTTACCTTTCTTTATTCTATATATCTTTCTTTCCTCCTTACTCTGTAGCTGGCTGTGTGACTGGATGGCTGGCCCTAGCATCCTCCCCTCCTCCTTTTCTCCTGCTCTTTTTTTTTTTTTTTTTAGCCTAAATTTCTCCTATTTATTCTCTCTACCTGGAAGCCCCACCTGTTTCTCTCTCCTGTCTACTATTGGCCATTCAACTCTTTATCAAACCAACCAGGTGTTTTAGGCAGGCAAAGCAGCACAGCTGTACAGAGTTAAACAAATGCAACATAAAATAATGCAACACATCTTTGCATCATTAAATAAATACGCCACAGAGTAAACAAATGTAACACATCTTAAAATACTATTCTGCCAGGACCATGATATCCAGCACAGAGAGCCTTCTGAGAGACAGTGCATTTCTCAAGCTTTCCTCTGTCCTAGGACATAGAGAGGACACTACTCTATCCCTTAGGGAGCCTCCTGGAAGCAGCCAGAGCACCCCATTGACCTGAATGCATCACGGGGCATAGCCGGCTGTTGGGGCCTCAGAAGCCCAGAACTCTGAGGTTCTATTACCACAGGGAAGGAGCTGTGGTGTGGAGGAGGCTGAACAACTTCTGTCCTGGGGAAGGCCCCAAGGGCTATAGATGACCCTGAGTCTGCAAAACTGAGTCTTCTTCTTGTTTCAACCTTTCCAGACCTCTCCCTCTATAATCACTTTTCACAGTGTTCCACAAGGCCTATCTCAGATGCACTCTCCCAACCTGTGTTTCCTGTAGGAACCGCCTTCTTGTGCCCAATTCTCCTGCTGGCATCTGCCCTTTTTACCTTGGGACTCTAGAGACCTTTTTATGTTCATACCTGTGACTTTCAGAGCCACTGGTACTCTCCCATCTACGTACTACGCAGGCATGACCCTGCTTAGCCTCTGGGATCAGATGACATGTCTGACTTTCTAAGACAAACTCATGGGATTTGATACAAGTGGCCCAAGCCAGGTGTGGTGGCACAGGCCTCTAATCCCAGCACCCGGGAGGTAGAAGCAGGTGGGTCTCTGAGTTCCAGGCCAGCCAGCCTGGTCTACATAGCAAGCTCTAAGCCAGCAAAGGCTACAGAGTGAGACCTGGTCTTAAAAACAGGGCAGGGAGGGCACAGTGTGGAATGTATTTCCACACGTATGAATATATTCTAGGTCCTAGTCCAGACACCAAGACAAGCCTATGGGCCAATTGTCCAGAGCAATCCTTCTCCACATCCAACTGACCAGGCAGAGGAAGACGGTATCTGCTGTATGCACCCCAGATTCCATTAGGTGCCAGCCAGAGCGGGACCACACTGTCCACTGAGGATGTGGAGTTTCACTGCCTGCAACAGGACCACAGGTTTAACAGTCCCTTCCCCTGGGCCACACTCTGCCCACTTTCCACAGACTGTCATTCTGCCTGGCCCTAGTGCCCTGGCTGCCTCCCTGTGCCTGGGTGCCTCCTAGCATGGTTACATATCTCTTTAGAGTCCATTCCCCAGTCTTTGTCCTTGTCAACTACAGAGCCCAGGCTTGCTTCTGGCTGCTAGAGAAGGAAAGATGAGGAGTGAGTCTGAATGGGGAACACCCTGGAAAGTCCACCTTGTCCTGGCACCTCCTCAGCTGTCTGCTCTAGTGCTGGGCCAGACCTAATGACCCTGGGGTATCTCTCCATAAAACAAGCAGTTTTCTGGATGACAAAGTACTTCCCATTGTCTCATGACTGAATATTTATTTCACTTAGACATATCCAGATTAAGATCCCTTCCTCCTTGAGAGAGCAGAAAGCCTTTCGGAGGAGGCAAGGCATGCAGGTGCCACCAGCTACAATGGGCAAGGCTCCCAAATGAGGTGAAAGTCAGGGATAAAACAGGCCACGCCCCCAGCTCCCCAGGGGCAAACTGTACAGACCTTCACCCTAGACTGTATAGACCTTCACCTCCCTAAATAAATACATTGTCTGAATCTATTTCCAACACATCTGGGAGGAGCCAGCCTCACTACAGGCAGCAGAGTGGGAGGAGAAACAGAAGGTGAGAGGGGCCCTCAGCTGTTCAGTCTAGAAACATCTCCTTTTGTGGGACAGGGGATAGCAGGGGGTAGTGCCTGGGGGACTTCCAGCAGAGAGGAAACCTCACCCTTTGCTGCTTTGCCAGGGCATCAGAGAGTTGGTGGCCCAGCCCCAGAAGCCCAGAGGGCTGCAGGAGTGGACACTCCTGACCTGACCTGTGGTGTAAATGACTACAGGCCACCAGCAGCAGGGTTGTGGATGGCTCCAGCCATGACAGGGACTCCGTCACTGTCATTCTCCTGCTTCGTGTGTCTCCACACTCTCAGCCCCAGAGAGGATCCACGCAGTCCTTGGAACAGGACAAGTGTTTTGGCCTCAGTCTCCTAGGTCTGCCCATTTGGACTTGGAGTTCCTCAAGCAGCCCCCCCTGGATACACTCCCAGCCAGCTTGAAATTTCTGTCCCACAAACTGCCACCATAGATACCCTTGGGTGCCTGTGCACAACCATTCTCTGTGTGAAATGCAGTGAGAAGACCCAGGAGGAAAAGATGTTAAAAGGCCCTTTCCTCAAAGAAGAAACCACTTTGTGGGCAAGAATGTTTATGTTTGTTCCTTGGGTTTATGTTTGTTCCTTGACTCCATACCATCCTTACTGTGAAGACACTGTGCTTCATTATTCCACTTCTGGGCTCTCTGGGTCTGGGGTCCTCATTTCAGGGACACTAGAGGAGTTGCTCCAGCAATGATGAAATGGGCTGTGGACATGGGGCCCAGAGTCATTCTGTTAAGGTTTAGGAAGTAAACATAACTTACAAGTCTCAGAAAGTTCTTGAAACAAAATTCACAAGCCCCCTTCCCCATGACTACACAGGCCTAACAAGTGCTCTCCGACCGCCAAGCTGCGGGCAACTCACGCATGGTGCTCCAGTGCAGGCCTAACAAGTGCTCTCTGACCACCGAGCTCCCTGAAACTCATGCATGGTGCTCCGATGCTGCAGGTTTCATGAGTTCTCACTCATGCTGTGCTTTCCAGTGATGTAGCTGCCTTTGAGTCATCCATACTCCTATAAATAACCCCAAACTCACCAAGCTAGACTTGGGTGAGATAGTTTCTTTTCTTTGGCCTGTTATCTATCTGGGGTCAATAGACATTTGTTGTTATACCCCTGGGAGAAGTCACACAGCACTGGTATGATTCCAGTTCCCATGTTTGCTGAGGCCTACTCTGGCAGGCCAACTGAGAAGCTGTAAGACCATCCCCATTCCATGGTCAGCTCTGTCTTGTACCTGGGACATGAGGCCTGGACCATAACCCGGGAATATCAACAGCAGCCATAGATCCATGTTACTTTCAGATTGGAGTTTTCTCCATCTAAGAGCTGATGGCCCACAAAAAGCAAGCAATCCAGACACCTATATGGATGAGAGTGATATTACAGACGTGTGGTAGGGGTGCAAATGGTCAGGCCCTAGCTATTATCTACTGACTCTCAAATACACTTTTTAGATACCTGGCAACCTTTTGTACCACTAGATGGGGCAGGCTTTTAGAAGTGAGTGCATGGGGCTCCAGGAAGGTGGCTGCTCACACATTCACTGCCATACATCTTTCCTTAACCAAGTCTCTGCCCGAGAGCGGTGGCTTTTAAATATGTACTTGCCAACGCATGTTTGCACTTGGGCATGAAATGGTTCAACCCCCATGCCCTCTATTGCTTTCTTATACCCTCCATTGCCCCTGTTTTACAACTTACAAAGCTTGATTTTAACTGTGACTAAAGCCAGGAACACACACAAAATTATGCTTGAAGACATGCTCGGAAATCCACTTGGTAAATAGGGTAGACTTTCCCCTCTTGGATTTGTAAATACAAATATACGTGAAAGGTTTGCACAAACATTGATATTGAAACTATGTTTCCTTCCCATCCACAAAGCAAGACCAATTCAGTCTCTTTGAGTAGCAGAGTTACACATTTCACTTACTAGGGGTGACTCTCAGTCAGGGTGATGAGTGAACCCTTTACAAACCTCTGTATGTAGAAACCTCCAGACGTGCTGAGGTAAGGCTCATTACCTCAGATTCACTTCCCTTTAGCTTTTTAGCAGCTGACGCACCAACAATGACATTGTAACTCCTTTGTGCTCAGGGTAAGCTCTTAGGTGGTGATAGACAGGAGGACCCAGCTTGAAATATAAGACGCGTGTTTTGTAAATCTGTGTTGGCTTTTCTGTCCAGGCCTTAGAAGGATCTAAAATACTAAAGTGTGTTGGTGCAAAGGGAACAGATGTCTGTGGAGAGCTGGCAGCTAATATTTCATGAACAACCTCTGCTGTAGCAGAGCTCTGTGCATCAGAGGAGAGACCTGTAGAAAGCATGGGGCCAGGCTGGGGACTGAGAGAGTTCTGTGCATAAGAAGCAGTGCTCCAGCCACAATATGATGAACACATACTGTGTGAAAGGAACACTCTCAGTCTCCGTCTCTGCATGTGTGTGATATCTGCGTGGAAGAGGTTGAAGAGATAGATTTGCATATTCTACCTGACTTTGTCACCTACTGTTTTGTGTTTGTCCTAAAGTGGGCCCCATTTCTTAAGCAAGACCCCAGGCTTACAAGGAGGCTGGTTTGTATGTGCCCTGGTCTACAGTTCAAGCAGTCTGCCCATGTGCTGAGAGGCTTCAAACAGGGCAGGATCAGCAGTGCTCAGTTCTGGGCCCCAGAACCACCTTCTATCCGGGGCCCTCTGTGCTCCCCCCTTCCCGCTTCTGCCTACAGCTGGCCAAAGTGCACCGCACCACAGACCTCCTTTCGCTTCTGAAGAGGGGAGAGTGATGATTAACAGCAACCATAACAGAGACAACCACAGAAACAGGACAAGCCTGCCTCTCTGCATGGTGGAGCATCATAGAGGAACAGCCCATTCAGGTGCCACAGCTAAGAGGTGATGCGTGCTAACCCAGCGAAGAACACACACAATGAGCTTCTTTCTGAAGAATTCATGAAGGCAATTGCCCCCTTCCCCTGCCTGAGCCAGACTCAACTGGAGATCACCACCACAGGCCGAAGTGGGAAAGGGGAGGGTCCTTCATGGAGGGCCCTCCATAGCCATGCCTCACTGGGACCCAGCCTTGAAGAGCAGAGTGCACACTGCCACTGGAGATCTGGGGCCTTCTGTTGGAGGTGGCACACCATGGGATGCCAGCATGGGCAGGCGTAAGTAGTTGGAGCTTGGATGTAGGGATGGACGCCAGGCAGCGTCTCTTCATCTTAGAGATAAGGGCACTGCCCTACCCACCTCTGACAGATAATGACAAAGTGCTTTGAAAAGCTTCAAGCCCACAACTTAATGAGACAGGTGTGGCTACAGCACAACCTTGCTCTTTGAAAGTTCTGAGAGTTGATTTTTATCAACTGATGACTTCTTCCCAGAGCCTCAGGCCTGAGTAAGGCAGGATACTAGGTGTGGGATGCAGGACCCAAGATGATAGACCAAGGACACAGGATCTTGGATACTGGGCAGAGATGAATCCTCATATAGCCAGCCCAATTGTGTTCAATATTTCCACATTGGACATCCAGGTGAACAAATGCATTTGACCAGAGAAACTGCTGCTTCAGAGGGACCCAAGCTCGGGCTGTTCCAAAAGATGACAGTGAGAAATGGGAGGTGGCAACAGGCTAAGAAGAAGCTTGTGTCCAGGGGCAGAGGCCAAACCAGAGACAGGTCCAGAGAGGACATGTCAGGCTGGCTGCATGTAAGGAGGGTGTCAGCTCCATAGGCTTTGAGACCAGGCCCCAGTATAGGCTAATTGGGTCTGCTTTGTCACTTGGAGGAGGACAGGCTTTCCTACATGAGGATTTATAGTATAGCATTGTCCTCCAGATTGGAAATAGCCATTGCTGTCTTGAAGTAGAGAAGCTGTGACCACCTGCTCTGGATCCTTACATTGTATTAATTTTCCATCATGGAGGGAGGGGGAAGGTCATGAGGTTCAGGAAAGCTTCATGGAGACCTCCCTAAGCTCCTCCCCTCTCTGATACTATGTAAGAAGCAAACAGTTGTCAGGGGCAGGGCTTCTCGGTTCATCTGCATGTGCCTCCCCTATGCTCCTGTGAAAAACCCTAATAAACTAATTGGTTCACCAAGCTGCACTTGGATGGAGTTGTCTTTAGTCTGTCTGGGGCAAAAAGATATTTCTCTATGTCTCCCCGGGAAGCCACAAACTGTCCTTGTGTTCTTTCTTGATGTCAATGCCCTTGGTTCAAAGCTCAGAGCCCACAGCAGCATGGGGGTTGGGGAATGACTTCAAGGGACAGAGGTAGGCCTGGACACAGGGTCGTGAGTGGAAATACACTCCCACCCCATGTTGCCTCCTGGGCCTCAAGTCCTAGCCTCTCCACGAAGCCCAACCAGAGACTGATGTTGCCCAATTTTACACCGGGTCCTGTCTCCTCAGGCCAATAATGTACCCACATGACTGAGCAGTGGCTCTAGGAGTGGGGAGGGTAGGAACAACAGCCATTTCCTAGAAATTTCCATCCAACTCTGTCTCCATCAACTGGGAAGCTACACTCCCTACACCTGAACAGGATGAAGCAGAGGATATGACCAAGTCCACCTCACCTGGTTTGCCCAAAGGTGAGCCTGGATTGTGGGAGACAGTGGAGCACAGTGAAGCCTGTTCTTGTTGGAACCTTCCTTTTGTTTCTTCAGTGATGGTGATGGCTGTATTTGCAAACACTCCCCCAACCACAGCTGTGGACACTGGTCAATGAGCCCTTTCCCGGAACTTCCTTTCTTCTTCCTCAGTTGTTGTTGTAGGTAGAATCTCGGATAAAGGAGGGATGAGGTTAGGTGAGTGACCTGGTGGGTAAGGGGTCCATTCCATCTCTGTCATGTCTGTGGTTGTGACATGGCCCTGTTTAGGGTAAGCAAAATTTGCACTGTTTTTTGCAGTCAAGAATCCTCAGTATCAACAACTCCAAAGGACTTCAGAAGTTCAAGGTCATCCTTAGCTATACAGTGAGTTCAAGGCTAGCCTGGACTACAGACCCTGTAGAGGAGGCAGGAGGTGGGGGGGGGGGAGACAGGACACAAAAGACTACACATCAAATGAGTCAATATGTAGGAAATTCCAGAATAGGGGAATATACAGAGAAAGGGGGGGAGGGTTCGTGGTTTCCTGGGAATGGGGTTCTTTGGCAGAAGCAGGTGCTAAAGGTAAGGAGTCATTCTAGGAGTCGGAAGTTCTAGAGCTGACTGTGCTGCCACACCTATGAACAGACTAAAGGCCGCTGGACAGTGCATCTCGAGTGGGAGAGTTGTAGCGCATGTGAACCACATCTTAAGGGAGCTGGGAAAGAATGGAGGCTGTGTACCAGGCATGGCTCACAGAGAAAATGATGCATTTGTTCTTGAAGCCATTTCCAGAGACATGTGTTAAGAAGACAGGGCTCTGTGCCCAAAGCAGGGAGACAAGCAGAGAAGTATCACCAGAACAAGCCCGGACTCAAGGAAGAAGGGAGAAAGAGATCTCCCTGAAGATAAGTAGGTCAGAGAACAGAGTGGCTGATCCCCTCCAAGGGAGAAACTGCAAGAGGGGGTACAGGGAGGGGTTTCAGAGGTTGGCTAGGAGGGAGGGGCTGGTTAGAGCCAGATTGGACCGACTACGACCAGCAAGGACCAAAGTCAAAGAGAAGGGTGCAGAGCCTGTCCAAGCTGATGGGCAGTGCTGGTCCTTCATCAGTGTGGGACTCAAAGAGGCCAGAGCTAGGCAGACGTTCTGGAAGGAAGGGAGAAGGGTCTATCCCAGCAGGCCAGGACAGTTTGGTCCTACCTGCTCTCCCTCTCTTCCAGGTACCTTCTATCTCCGCCCCCTACCCCCCACCTCGCCGAGCTTGTGCCTATCCCCTCTCCCAGCCAAAGTAATCAAGAAGAGTCTCCAAGACCTAGGTGACCCCAGGGTTCTCCCTTCCAAAGGAGGACTCCCCGACCTCTTTAATTTGGGATCTCAAGACCAAAGTTTGGGAGGGGTGGAAGTTGTCTCCCACAAGAAACCTCAGAGGGCCAGAAACCCGGAGTCCACTGCAGGCCCTGTGTATACTCATAGGTGCCCTGTGTCAGTCTCCTCCGTGGCTGTGTGGAGCACGGTAGGACGCAGTCGCTTTGGTTCCCGACCACCTAGTAAAGTCCCAGTGCAAAGGGGTCCAGTGCGCTATGGGCCGCGGCCGCGGGAGGCGCTGCGAGAACTGCTGTTAAAGCCCTGTCGCGGGCGCGCGCTCTCAGAGGGATCCCGGCCGCTGCCCGCGCCGCTGTCTCCCGCTGCCGGGCCAAGCCGCGTCCGACGGCCCGGTCCGGGACCCAGGCTTCACGAGTCGCTCTCGGCGCACTATCCACCCGCCCCGGGCTCTGAACCCCGGACGTGCACCTGAGAGCGCGGCGGGAGGTCCAGGCCCGGCGGCGACATGGGGAAATTTCAGTCCAAGCACGGTGAGGTGCTGGCCGGGGGTGGGAGGAGGGAAGCGGGGGAGGGGGACGGGAGTAGGGGGGTGGGCTCCGCCACTCACTGTCCCTTCCCTCTTCCCCGCGTCCTCCGGCCGTGCCGCAGCCGCAGCAGCCTGCAAGCGGAGAGAGAGCCCCGAAGGTGAGTCCCAGCGCGGCCAGGGCGCGACGCGGCCCCCGGGGCCGGATGCGCAGAGCTCCGGAGCGTGGGGCGCGCCTTGCCTCGCGCCCTCGAGTGGGACACTCCATGGGTCTCCCGGAGCGCGTGGCCCCGGGGCTCTGGGGACCGGGTGGGCGCCTCGAGGCGGACTTGGCAGAAGCGCACCCCGCGGGGCTCACGGTCTTCTTCCTTCTCCGTGGGTGCCGTGTTTCCCACGCGTCTGTGGGCGGGCCGCAGGGGACAGCTTCGTGGTGTCTGCGTATGCGATCGGCCGCAAAGGCGCGGAAGAGACAGACCGGCGCGCAGGCGGTGGCGTGGAACAGCGCGCACGGGACAAGCAGGTAAGCGACTTGGTGGTGGGCGGGGTCGCACAGCCGTGAGCCCCGCAGGACTGGGGACTATTCCCCGAGTTATGCCTCTTTATCACTGGGAGATGCAGAAGGCATGGCTCAGATGACTGGCCAGGATAGCCCATCCCTTCCCAGCATCTGGCATAGTATCCCAGAGGGGCTTGTGTGGAGGAACTGAAATCCCCAAGCCCTAAATTAGGGGTGGACTGGTGGCTCACCTCTCAGGCAGGAGGAGCTGGTGAAGGGACTATGAGGCAGAGATGGGGATCAACTGGGGCCATGATATCAGTATTCCAGGCCTGAGGAGTATTCCAGGCTTAAGGAGTTGGGAGACCTCCCCATCCGCTGATGGATGCTATAGGGCCGGTGGCTTGCACAGTGAAGTTGTCAAGAGGTAAGGGTTACCCTTGCCTCACATCTTTTAGAGAGAGGACCACAGGCCTGCAGGGAGGGTCACAGATCAGATGGGCAGTGGGAAAACTGTGCTCCCCAAACCACACGTGTTCTGACAGTAGATTATCAAAGTGCCATGTGTAGGGGGGGGGGGGCAGAGAACTGCCCAGGGCCAGGGCCCCTGGGGTGAGGTGTAGTGGGGCTAGCAAGAGGAAGTGAACCTTAGGTTATTGATGTTAGGGAGAGCGGATTATGAGAGGACAACTACATTATGCTTGCTGACCTACAACTTGCTCTCCATTGCTGGCTCCGCTCTACAGGCTCCTCACTGGCCCTGAGCTCTGTGAAGTCAGCAAGTGGACTGGGGTCAGTGTTCTTCCTGGAAGGACCTTCTGGCTGGTGCATACAAACTTCTGGGTGTTTGTGAATACTTTGTGTGGCCCTGACCTGAGCCTTGGGCCTGCATAGGCTCAAATTAATATGTACCAGAGTTTGGATTTGTGCTTCCTGGGAGGATCTGTCGTCGCTGTAAACGTGGGTGTGCTGAGGCATTGTGGGTACATTGTGGAGATTCAAATGGTCATGTGCTGTCCATTTCTGAAAGAGGAGACCGGGCCAGGCAGCCAAGGTGCTGCCCAGGTCCATCTTGCTGCCACTTATATTTGCTGAGGAATTCTTGGTGGCCAACTGATGCCTCTGTACTGCTTGGTTCTCAGATGCATGGTTAGCCAGAGACGTAAAATTGGGGCTGGCTCTGGGACCCTGGGACTCTTGTTCATGTCATGGGAAAGCATGTAGGCTGGCCCTACCCCTTAGCTGTCAAGTCTGGGCTCGACCCTTGGAATCCCCACTTGAGAACAATAGTCTTCAGAATGGGGCACAATTTAGCCGACAAAGAAGTGTGTGTCACGGGAGTTGGAGGGCCAGAGCATCTCTTCTGGAGAGTGCAGGTGCTTCCTGTGTAGCTTTGGAATTACTAAAGTGAAGCTGTGATCTTAGGACCATGAATACCACACTTTGGATCTTTTTGTTGTTGTTGTTGTTGGGTGGGTTCTGCCTTGCATTGTTTCCTCTTAGCTTTGTCCTTCTTTCATGATAAGGCCTTTCTAAGGTGGAAAGAGCAGTCTGTAGGACTGACTTAGCTTAAGTAGCTGTACTCAACAACATTGTATGTTCTGGGTTGTCCTTTTCTGGCTGTGGCTCCTGGCCAGGTAGCACCTTGAGTTGAGATCCTAGCCTAGGCATCACCCTCACTAGGCTCAGGAATTCTTGAAGACACTTTGCTGCCCTTGTGCCTGGCAGCTCTTGCCCAGGTCTGGGAGGGACTCTATCCTCATACTGTATCTTCTGTCTGGAAAGCTCAGTGGGGACAGTCAGAGCTGGGTTTGTGTCCTTTCTCAAATCCTTTTCACGGTGTCCAGAGTTCTGCCCAACTTAATGTCCCAGGAGCTGTGCCCTGAAGAGGCCAGTCTTGATCATACAGCACAACATTCCATACCATCAATTCCCAGTGGCTTGTGACCTCTTCTGGGTTCTCATCTGCTCTTTTGCTTTTGACTCTGTTACTAAGCTGTATAGGTTTGTGCATCTGTGTGCATCTAAGTGTCCTGGGTGCCACTCCCTTGAGTGGCCATCCTTGCTATTTCCAGAAGCTCTGTTGTGTGGCAGCACCTGTGTGGCCCCTCACCTGTGGGGTGGGGTCTAAAGAGAGGGGCATGGGTTAGTTAACGATAGCCAAGTCATGGTTAAGAAAGAAGTATGTGACATCGGAACTACTGTGGTCACAGGCTTTGAGAGAGTACTGACTGACGGAGCTGTAGTTGAGGATGCAGTTGGTGGTGGCTTTTCTCAAAGTGGCTGAGTAGTCATCCACGGGGCTCCACACTGGATAATTTCCTTATGTGTGTACTTGTTCCACCAGACTATCTTTAATTTCTCCAGCTCCCCCTGAAGCTGGCAGGAAATTGCTCAGAAGATGAGAGTCACTGTTTTCTGTTGTGAATTAAACACAGATTTCCATTTAGCCTGAGGAAGGAGCATTCTGGCTCACTCTAGTGGTGGAGTTTTAACTTGGACTCTGAGGGATCTGTCTGTATGTAAGTTGAGGAGGGCCACCTAGAACCATGTCCATGGCTGTCTGTGGACATTCCACAGCTGTCTATATTTGCCAGAGGGGAGGACATGGGTGCATGGCCTGTTGAGGGCTGTGTGTGACTGTCTTGGACAAACTTGAACTTCGCAATGCCACTCACTAGCTCCACCCATATCTACTTGGCTGTTCTCTGTGTGCTGACGTGTCATACCTTTCAGAAGGAGATAACCTTAGAAGATGTGGGAGTGACCAGTGTGAGATCCTATGGTTCCTTCGGGGGCTGAACTCTAGACCAGGGCTGAATTCACTGTGCAGACCTTGGCTTCTAGCAAAACAAAAACAAACCAACAGCCCTCCCTCATTATCACCTTGTCTGCAGGTTCCTCAGAACTGGAGAGCTTGCCCACCCATGCTTTGGTTCCTTCCGACTGGCTAGAATTCTCTGGAGCTGGCTGAAGAGCCTCAGCCTCTTAGCTCTGCTGCTCCTTCTGGGGCAGAGGTAGTCAGGCATTCCCCTGACCTGGGCCAGAAGCCACCTCACCTGAAAAATTACATGCTTCTGTTAGGGAAGGGGAGATGTTAGCCTTTGAGAAACTCCTCATGTTTTTGTCACAGCCTAAATACCTCCCTATCCCTGGTCGACCCAGAAACATGGCACATGGGCCATAAGATGTCTGCAGGGGAGATATGGAGCTCCAGGGAGGTGATGGGGACACCATGCTTCCTCCTCAGCTGCTGAGCCTTGGAGCCCCCAAGAAGAACAGTATTTCCCTGGGACTGCCCACAGAACAGCTGGAAGGGAGGCCCTGGAGGCACGGGGTAGAAGAGGGGTAGCCTGGGTGTCAAATCCATCACAGCACGTCATCGTTGTTCCTCATTCTCTCTGTGCTCTGTGTCTGGCTTTTGGGACCCAAGTCTGACTCTTGAGAAGTTGGCACAGAAGTGCATAGTGGCGCCGTGGCTCACTGTGATGCAGGGACATCAAGGATAAGCCTGGGGGACCAGCAACCTCAAGGAGCACTGGTAGCATTGAATCACTGTCCCTTCTCTGCTTCTAAAAGTGCAGGTGTCTCACTGACCTCCACATAATCTGTGATAAACTGAGTGGTTCTTACCCAAGGGGATTAAGTGAGCTAGCAGAGGCCTCAGGAACCACCTGGCTGATTTGCAGGAGATGCCTCTAGGAGAGAGGAGACAAAACGGGCCTGAGGACCCAACCTGAAAGAGCTGGTAACAATGTTTTCAGGCACATGGCTAAAGTTTACTTCCCACGATGTGGCTGGTGCTAATTAGAGAAGGGAAGGGAGGCACAGGCCACTGGGCCATCCCTGTGTTGGTGTCATCTCAGGGGTTAAGGCCTCTGGAACTAGCCAAGTGCCATGCAGTCAATGTCTGACCCAGTCTGGTACTTGTGGGAGGCCCTGGGGCTGCTGCGATGTCCTCTGCCACTGAGAGACCGTGTATACTTGGGCTCTGCTTTTGCTCATTGGCTAGCACTCTGCTGTCTTATGACAGGAGCTCTGGGACACTGACCATATGAGGCCACAGTTAGGGTTGTGGCCACAGAGGCTGGAGGGGCAGATTCCTGATGTCTACAATAGGGAATACAGTTGGCTGGCACAGCCTCTCTGTGTGCATTGGTTGTTGGAGGCATGTTTCCCTGGGATTCAAGTTCTTTGAGAGGTTCCCAGGAAGACCAGCAAGTGCCCCCTACTGGGCACAGAGGGAGTAGATATGTGCAGATGTGGATGTGCCCACCTCTGCATCCAAAGAGCGCCATGTAAAGTGCCTAGGCCAAGGCTCCAAGATGTGGGACATTTTGCCCAGGCTGCCACCTGGACTTGGGGTGTTTCATAGATAGCTGGGACTGAGGCTTACTCCTGGGTAGCTTGTCATGTCTAGGCTTCTGGAGCAGCTTCAGATCACAGCTGCTAGTTTTGCTGCTGAAGGAGCTAAAATGTTGACTTCCTAGAAGTATTAATAAAAGTGGAGAAGTGACTTCACCCTGCCCTTGCCGGCAGACTGGCCATTTTGGCAAATGCTGCCACCTCTCCAGAACTCATGTTACTTCCTAGTTTTACTTGTGGCTGAATAATTTATCTATGAAAGTTTTGTGATTTACGTGTGTGTGTGTGTGTGTGTGTGTGTGTGTGTGTGTGTTCTCTGTGTGT
>CABHPP010119104.1:0-29063 GCA_902168425.1 Peromyscus attwateri | reverse complement strand
CCATGTCTGGCCAGTGTCCCTGCACAGGTTTTATATGATGTAATTAAAGCTCTTGGTTCCTCTATTTAACTAAAGCGTTCAGATTAAAGGGCACTTCTATGTAAGCAGGACAGATTTGACTAAAACACCAGGCAGAGGCCAGAATTACCCCACAAACATTCATTTTCTTCTTTGATCTGGGGCCTCTCCAGCCACCCCTTGGCCAGTGCTTAGAATCCTACATGTTTTAGGGTTTGGTGTATGCTGACAGTCTACTGCAGTGGCCCTGCCCACACGGTGTGGCCTTGGCCAATTATAGCAGCCACGGCCTATTATTGTATCTTTGGGAATGTCCCAGGAGACCAGCCTAGAGTTTGTGTGGGATCTTTTTTCTTTATCTTATTTTCCTTCTTTTCTTGCAGTGCTGGGCTTTGTACCTAGAGCAGTGCATCCCAAGCATGCTCTCTCCCACTAGCCCAACCCCCAGTTCCTTTTCTGAATTAAATATCCTTGCTTCTCCACCTACTAGTGCTTTTAAAGTCTATAACCCATTCAGAGCTCCAAAACCTGCTACTCAAGATTATTTTTAAAATAAATGGAAGGTATCCATGAATGCTGGCTGTTCCTGCCTCACAGACAGGATAAAGCATGGCATGCATTTACAGTAAGTCAGAAACTGGTAGCTCTAGGCTCTAGCCTCCCAGCTGTCTCTCCATCCTGGGGTGCTGTGCCCACCAATTTCTCAGTGAGATGAGACTTACCGGTTGATGGAGGGTTCAAGCTCTCTGGCCAAGAGCTAATGGGGAGCAACTGAGTCCTGAAGTTCCATGGAAGAAGGGACTATGAGAATCTTGGGGATCCTCTCTGC
Source organism: Peromyscus attwateri (assembly GCA_902168425.1). Taxonomy (NCBI): domain Eukaryota; kingdom Metazoa; phylum Chordata; class Mammalia; order Rodentia; family Cricetidae; genus Peromyscus; species Peromyscus attwateri. The sequence continues at coordinate 28,216 of CABHPP010119104.1, read as the reverse complement.
TCTCACCTGTACCACTTTTCAGGCCCTTCCTGGAGGTGGGTGCAGGTGCCCTGGGAGATGCCCACCTTGACCTCGGCTCCTCTTGCCCTGGCTCCTGTCATCGGACAGTGACTGGAGTCTTCGACCCGCTCCCTGGCATCAGCCAGTGTTGGTTTCCCTGCATAACTGTATTTTGCCAGCAGCAATTTACAACCCCTGGATTACAATCAGACATAGGACCTGTCAGCCACAGCACCTTGGATCCGTCCAGTACGAAGCTGAGCTTGTGAATTCCATGTCCTTGAATTCTAGCTTCCATAACTCACAGAAGTTGGAACTGATGCTTTACAAGTTACTCTGATTTCAAAGGGAAAAAAGTTCCAAATTGGGCTTTTAGAAATGAGTCGATTTCATCTTATGTTCACCTGGGACAACTCTAGGCTCAGGCCTCCAGTCTCAGAAGGACATGGCACTGTGCATTGTAGACATAAAAGAGTTTCACAGGACCAGGACAAATTCCTAGCACTTCAGTAAAATCAGATCTTTTGTGCCTTGAATCTGTGGGTTATTTGATCAGTGAATTAATGAGTACTCCTACTTCTTCCCCCTTCTCCTTTTTGAGAAAGGGTCTCACTATGTAGTCCTGGCTGTCCTGAAACTTGCTAAATAGGACAGGCTGGCCTCAAACTCACAGCGATCCCCTGCCTCTCTGTCTCCCAAATGCTGGGAGTAAGGGTGCATGCTACCACCTGCAGCTAGAAAGGGGGCTTTTAATAATTATGAGGTTTTCTCAACAAGATGATCTCCAGCGTAATCCCTTAAATGACAACCTAAGAACAAGCCATATAGGCAGCCTATCCCTAATGGTTCCCATGAGTTGGGAGGTCCAGAAAGAGGAAGACTTTGGGGGTATTTATGAGATGTAGATATGAGCAGGGGTCTCCTCTATTTCCTGGCCCTAGTCATTCAGCCTTGACCATTTTGGTCTCCTGCCACGAGGGCTCCTCAAATGCTATGTTTCCCACAACTGGTGCACAGCCAAAAAAAAAAAAAAAAAAAAAAAACCTAGACAGGAGCTCCTCCCTCTTCCCTCCGCTGCACTCTGGGTAGTCCTAAGGACCTATTCTGGCTTCTCCTTTCAGGAGACAAACACTGGGTTTGTCCTCACCAACCTCACACAGCTAGTACCCAGAATACTGCTGTACTCCCGTCTCTGTCCCTTGAACCTGAGTGTTTCTGGTATTCCTCTTCCACGCATTCTGCAGAACAGTCAGCCTGTCCATTCAGGCTTGGGCCTTTTCATGGTTATTGTCTTGTTTGCTGCTACAGACAGAATGCTTTTCCCACTCTATTGCAAAGGCAAAGGCAAAGGTTTTTACATATGCTGTCATTTCATGCTCTGGATTTGATCGAGACCTGTATCCTTGTATCCTGCAGATGGACATGACCCCACAAGGTGGTGCTGGGAAGCCTGCCAGGCATCCCATATTCTCCACAGTGAGGAATGGGGTGGGGGGCATTTCTTGGTTCCTGTGGTCACTGACAGGGTAAGAATGTGCCAAACTGTACCTGGGATACTCAGTTTTCTGAATGAGATATAAAATTGAGGAACTTTGTCTTTCTCCCGCCTACAGCTACAAACCAAAGGCATCCTGTGACCCATGTTATCCCTAGGGACATTGCCAGCTGGCCAGTTGGATGGGTCTTAGCTCAGCTTCCCATCTACTTGAGGCCTCTCAAAGCTTTGAAACCACCTGGAGTCAAACAGAAATGCCAGGAAACTGGCGGGAAATGCTTCTGAGGGCCCTGAATGCTGGGCTAGGGGCTGCAAGTTCCCCCACCATGAAGGGCCCTTTGATTGCAGATGGCTTCCATGGCACATTTTATATTTCCTTTCTTGTAGCCTTTGCTTCTGTGGATTATTTACAAGAACCATGCGAGCTTTTGTTGTGCAGAGTTTCTTGGCTTAAACATCACCTAGATGTGTTTGAAGTCCTTCCCATTTTTCCATAACTGGTCTTGAAATCAGCTGTGGGCTGAGGGTGTTTCTTGGCAGCCATCCCTGCTCCTCAGCCCAGCCATGGGGGAGACAGTGGCCCCTCTGCAACTCCAGTGAGTGCCAACCTGAGTTCATCCCATGGTACCATGGGGGCAGCTTTAGTGGAAAGTACTGCAAGCTAGGACAGGAATAGTGCCAGGCAGGGTTCTTGGTCTCAAGGCTTCTATACTTGTGTTGGCAGTGTTAGGGCTGAGCTGCAGGGAGATCCCAAGTCTCACTTTGGACAGCAGGCTTTGATTGTAGGCAGTGAGGCCCAGTTCTGGAAATGACTCCAGCACATGGTCCTTGTACATTCTGCTGTATGAAGCTGGAAGGGATGGTGTATGTGGGCCCACAGATTGAGGGTCCTCTCAAGGTCTGATGCTGGTGTCATTCAAGGTCTCAGCCTCACAGAGCTCCTATCTGTTGTCTTCCTCTGCTCTGCTGAGCCTCATGGTTATATGTGGCTGTTCTTTTGCAGGAGCTGCCCAATGGGGACCCTAAGGAGGGGCCTTTCTGGGAAGACAAGGGCTCCCTAGAAGGTGAGTCCAGCTCCAGCAAATGCTCCCAGACTTTACCCTGACCTTAGGGCTCATATCACAGAACCCTCAAAACTGGCATATAAGAGTCAGGGTCAGTTGGGTCTAGTCTGAAGAGCAGTTAGTTTTTGAGTAAGCATCAGCCTCAATCATCTGTGATTCTGTACCAAGCAGGCAGCTTGGATCAGTCAATGGAAGAAGCAAAATGTTGAGCCACAGTGTCCCCATACACTTGTTCATTTTGTGTTTGTAGTTCTGGGACTGAGCAGAGAGGCTGGGCTTCATGGACTGGTGCTCTTAAATTCTGAGCTAACATCATGGCTACTTATTGCAACAGTGTGGAGTGGTGGAGCAGTCCTAAACATGCCACCTGTGACTTGAACCCCACTTGAGTCACTATCACACGCATGCATCTTTGGTGGAGTCAGCCCCACCCAGAGATGTCGTAAGTTCTTACAGGATACTAGTAGGTGCAAAGGACTGGCTCCAGCGCTGCCTGCTGGAAGTCAGGCACTGGGTATCCTCTTAGCTCATACCTGGACAGACGCCTGACCAATGGCCCTGGGCTCCTTTCCTGAGGACACAGCTTGAGACCCAGAGGATATGTGAATCCAGAACAGGACTCCTTATCCATCCATATAGGGAGTCAGGGGAGACAAGACTTTGGCCATCAGAGAGCCCATGTGTCCTTGTCAGTGGGTTCTGGATTGAAGGTGTTAGAAAATGACCATGAGAATGAGGAGAAAAGCCTGGTGATACAGGAACTCACTCCCCTGGAGGACTCTGGAGTGGAGACCACTCTGTTATGATCATGAAGGCCCTTCTCCCACCCCGTCTGTACAGTGTCAGCCTAGAGGAGACATTGCTCACTGGGAGCCAATCAGGATGAGGCTAACCCAGGTGAGGCCTCTCTCTATTCTACAGGAGCAGCTCTTAGCTCAGTTCCATGCAGCACAGAAGAGAGCAGAGACAGTCAACCCATTTCCCCTGTCCTCATGCTGCTCACATGGGACGGGCCTTGACTCACCTCCTCTTGTCCCCACAGTTGTGCTGCCCCCTGAGAAGTCTGAGGGCCATGAGGGTCAGGGGCAGCTCTTCAGCATGGACGATGGGGAGAAGGCAGCAGGCCATGAGGGCCCACTAAGAGCCAGCAAGAAGCACTTGAACATTGATGTAAGTCCTTTTCCCTGCACACCTCCATGGGTGGGTCCCTAGGACCCGGGATGAATAGTGGCCCTAAATGGGGACCATGGCCATGCCAGCCCTGTGGTTTCCTCAACCTCCCTGAGATCTTAAAGCAGGACTACAATGTGCTGCTCTGGTGGGTTGCATGGTATGGCTGTGAACTTGGCCATGCTGGGCAGATGGGTCTCCATATGGAATGGGTATCCAGCACTACTGGACAGGGAACAACAGCAGGGGAGCAGCAAGAACACTTGGTTCTAATTCCTCTTACTCAAAGTGATCCTGAGTATTTGCAAGCACAGGGGCAGATGCCACAGGGGGAAACTGAGTCATGAGGCATGGTGTCAGTACATCATTAGGAGGGTGTGAGGGGAGCTGGGCAAGGACAGACACCGAGGGTTGCAGCCAGCCGCCCTGGGGCTTCCTCGTCCTGGCTGGAAACTAGGAAGAACTGCAGCTGGGGCCTTCCCAGTCCCACGTCCACATGACTCTTCCTTGTCTCCCATCCCTGCACACCACCTACAGGCCCTCCAGTGTGATGTCTCAGTGGAAGAAGACAACCGCCAAGAGTGGACTTTCACACTGTATGACTTTGACAACAGTGGGAAAGTCACCAGAGAGGTAATGTGCCCACATGAGTCAGACCACCCATAGGATGGGGGCTCACTCAGGTCAGGGGTGTGGCCTCTTGAGCTCTAGAACCAGTCTCATTCAGTAGACAGATGGACAGATGTCTGGGTCCTCAGATGGAGAGACAGAGTGAGCCTTTACTGGAGAGAAGGAAGAGACTAGAACTTTCCTGAGATAGAAGGGGAGGCAGCGTGGGGACCCACTTTCACATCCTCAGCTAGCTAGTATCAGTGTCTCCTTACTCTGGAAGTCTACACGTCTCCCCATCAAGTCCAGTGTGGCCTTTCCCTATAGCTGAGATGTCCCTAGGCCAAGCCTGGGACAAGAGTCCCTCACAGAGCAGCCTAGGTCCTTGGAGTGCCCCTGCTCCCTTGTGTTGTGTGTCCAGGAGGGCAGAGAAGGCATCTGCATGGGCCATGTGATATGGATGCTGAAAAGCTTACCTGCTCATTGATCTAATGTTTGAATGTAAGACATGTGGCTTCAAGGACAGACAGCTGGGTGACCTTCAAGCCATGCATGACATCCTGGGGCAATTCTGGGCATAAGATAAGGCAGTCTCTGATGGGGAATAAGTGGACCCAAGGTGCCTGCTGTGGCTAGGGGACAAATAAATACATGCTTGGAAAAGAAGGGAGAAATGTCTGTCATGTTGGTCCCAGGACATGTCCAGTCTGATGCACACCATCTATGAGGTTGTTGACGCCTCTGTCAATCACTCCTCGGGCAGCAGCAAGACCCTCCGAGTGAAGCTAACTGTCAGCCCTGAGCCCTCCAGCAAGAGGAAGGAATGTCCTCCCCCTGGCCAAGGTAAGGAGTCTATGCCAGGAGCCTTCCTGTTCAAATGGTGCCATCTCCATGAGCACGACCCCTGAGACAGGCCACTTCCACAGCCACCTAATTTATGTTTCATCCTTGCTCTTCTCTGTAGCACTTACCTCTCTACCATTGTCCCCTGGATATCAGCATTGCTTATGTCCCCTAACCACTTTCAGCCAAAGATTCTGTTTCCACAATGTCCCAAACAGGACCCGGTAACTGGCAGGGGACAGAACTTTGCGTAGTGAGTGGATGGATGAGCAAGAAAAGTAATTCATTAACAAAGGGCATTGTGGTGTAGGCCTCCAGTCCAAGCACTAGGGGTGCAACAGGGTTAAAAGTTCAAGGCCAGCATTGGTTATAGCATGACTCTGTCTCAAAAAAAAACAACCCAATGACAACAACATAGAATGAGTGGGTGGATGGATTCCCAAGACGTGAAGAATGAGTGGGTGAAGGACAGGCAGAATGCGTGAGTGGAAGCGTGGACAAGCAGGTAAGCAGGGGATGAGTGAATGAGTAAGGCGTGAATAAATGGATGCACGGTGAGGCATGAGAGAGTGTCACACCTTCCTTTCAGACCGGGAGTCCACTCGTGGCAGAACAGAGAGTGAGCTCACAGAGGACCCCCGAGTGGCTGACCGAAGGCTGTCTGCCTACAGCAGGTGAGGTATGGGGCCAGGTGGTGGCATCCTGCAGGCCTCCCCAATTTCTTGTCAGGAAGAGTGCTGAAACAGGTGGACCCTGTGTGCTGTGAAGGGTGATGGTACCTGAGTGGGGCTGAGCACCATGCCTATGCAAAAGAAGGGAGCAGGGGCCACTGTGGCCCCAGTTAGGTGACCAGAGAACACCCCGATGTTTAGGGCCACTCAAGCCTCGTGAGATCTGTGGTGGGATCCTGGGTCCTGGTAGGCTGCCATAATGAGCTGTGGACCTTAATTCTCTGGACAACATACAACATTGCCCAACTGCCTCCCATCTGCCTTCTCTAGACAGTGGATACTAGTCAAAGTCCCCACTGAGGCCTCCTAGACAACCATCCACCTCTGCAGGCACCCCTGTCATATGATGTTTGAAGCTCTGGCCATGAGTACATGGTCAGGCCTGTCCTCTCTGCTGCACACAGGAAGCCCAATGCTGATTCCCAGACCTGCTCTGTGAGAGTACCCTACTGTGTGGATGAGAACACAGAGCGCAGAAACCACTACCTAGACCTTGCTGGCATCGAGAACTACACATCTAAGTTTGGTCCTGGTAGGTACTGGAGGACCCCCACCTTGTGTCTACCCTCTGGTGTAGATTCCTCCCTAAGGGTGCAGGTAGGCAGGGGGCTCTGGAATTCCAATGGTGTTGGGTCCAGGTGTCCACACCTCATTTGGACATCCCATCATTGTTTGCCTAGATGTGGATGCACATCTTACCCTCCTGCCACTGGCAGGGGCCTGGAAAGCAAGGTGGTTAACCATCCAGGTATGTGTTTGAGACATGCTCTGGCTTAGGGAAAATATAAAACTACTACATTTAGGTTCAGGAGTCTTCCAGCTGGGGGAGCTGGCATGTTAGCTAGAAGAGGTGGACAGCCAGCATTGCAGACACCTGCCCTGCTCTACTGAACGTTCCTTTCAAGATTCATGAACTGCAGCCTGGCTGGTACTCTGAAAGCTGGAGGCCAAGTCCCCCACTAGCACCCCATTTCCACCAGGCATCCCTGGGGGGTTCACTCAGGCCATTTGAACCTTGTGACAGTGTCTCTGATAAGTCCCTCCAGTCTGTTCCAGACAACCTAGGCTAGAGGTCCCTGGTTGAAGTTGACCTTCACTCAGGAAGGGCTGGCCCTGTGTGCTAGATACTAGAGCTTCAATCCTCTGATGATGGGGGCATCTGAAGAGATAGATGGGGATCCAAAGAGTTTTGTGGGGAGTTTGACCACAACTGGCCCCACGTACTGAGGCCACTGCCACCAGGTTATTTTGAAAGTCTGATTGATTCTCTATCTCCCTCCCTCCCTCCCTCTTTCTCTGTGTGTGGTGGAGAGAGGGACAGGGGATATATTAATGAATTAATTCTGGTCCCTCACTGGAGTGTCCCTGAATATAACACAACTTTCTGATGCCCCCTCGTGTGCTGGACAGGGCTCTGACTATGCTAGTAGATAATCTCCACTAAAAGGCCCTCCACCACAGGGGTAAAGGGCCAGCTGAGCCAAGCAGCAAGTTGCCAGGGTGGCCAAGCCCCTTTAAGGAGTGAAGTAGTGACACCCAGGGTCCTTAATGAGGGCTGACTCCCTTCTGGGATGTAAGATCTGTCTGGAACTGAGCCGTGACCTCTTCTCCCTGCCTAGCTTGGGGCATTTGGCCATCTGAGCTGTGACCCAGCCTGCAGGTCACCTCTGTTCAAGCCCATAGTGCAGAGATGACATGTGTCCCAAGCCTTACTGTGGGCCACCTCTCTGTCTTGTCCCCAGGGTCACCACCTGAGCAGGCCAGGCAAGAACATCATGGTAGGGCCACACACGTTCCCAGCAGGTCCCGATCACAGGAGTCGGACGCCCATGCTATGCACCACCGCAGGTCCCAGGTCCTGGCTGACCATGTTGTACCAACTAATGAGCCCGCTGTCCGGGCCCTGGCTGCGCAGCCCCGGCTCAAGGGGCAGGAGAAGCAGTTCCTCAGGTCTCCCAAGGGTCCAGGAAAACCTCTTGGGGCACCAGGCAGCGGCAAACCAGGGAAAACGTTCAACTATTGCCTGCAGGCTGTCCCACTGCCCCAGGGCGCTCAGGACGGCCACCACCTTCCGCAGCCCCCACCACAGCCCCCACCACAGCCCTATGGTCACAAGCGGTACCGGCAGAAGGGCAGAGAAGGCCACTCACCACTCAAGGGACACGGCCAGCCTACCATGGTGGAGCATGAAGTGGTACGGGACCTGCCTCCCATGCTAGGGCCCGAGGGCTACATGGTGCCTGTGATCCAGAGGCATGAACACCACCACCACCATGAGCACCACCACCACCACCATCACCACCACTTCCACCCATCCTAGCACCCAAATAAGTACTCTGCCCACACGCCCTCGGGGACACAGAGCAGGTGCTGGCATGTGCCCAGTAGAGAGTACAGCATCCCCTGACCCAACACCCAGCTGCAGATGTCAAGTGGACACCAGGGAGATGGCACCAGGCTGAATATTCACGGACAAAGCCTTCTCCATGCCATTTGGATACCAGTACATTTGATGCAGCTGATGATTCCCAGTAACAAGTGCTCCTGTGTGATCCAGAAAGCCCATACATGAGGGCAGAAAAACATCTGCTCTTACTTTTGCTGCACAGTGTGGTCCCAGGATGTTCGAGGGACTGTGCCTAGACATTCTTTGTATCCTTGTGGTCACTGACCTTTGCGTGCCCTGATTGTTCCTGGCACAAGACCAGGAGTGAATGGAAATGGTAAAGCTTTCTGTGAGGTTTATTCATTGTAGTCAGCGGGTTGGGCTTGGGAAGTGGTTCTTCTTCAGCGTACCATGTCCTTAGTTTCCCACATGATGTCACACAAAGCAAAACAAAGAGGTCAGAGTATCAGCAAATGTGGAGGGGGCACGAATGAGCAGAAGGGCAGGGTGATGTTCAGAGGGCAGCACAAGGCTTGGTCTCCAGAGCTTCCAGCATCCTAGATGGATGTGGTTGGGAGGGGATGGATCAGGTACCATGCTGGAGGCCCTCACCTAGGCTGTGCTCATTCTTGTATCATAGCCAAGTGACACTTAAGTGTCCCTTCTACAAGGGCTGCAAGGTATGGGAACCTCAATAAGCCATGGTCTTTTGGCTCCACCAGAACAGGATACTGCAAGGGGAATTTTTACCTCATGAGTTTGTGCAGATAGCATCATGGCTTCTTAGCATAAGAAATTGTGCATTCTGTAACATGCCATACCTTGTATTAAAACAGACTTTCTCTGAGAGCTGTGGTCAGTCTACCTATACCTTGTAGCTGCCAGTGGAGATGACAGGTACATGTTGTGAAGGGCGAGTGCTGTAGAATCATCTTGGCTAGTGTTGGTTGATATACACAACTCTATAGTAATTCTTACTAAGGTATATTTGGACTGGTCTAAGAAAAACCAGAACTCTAAACCCAGGATTTACCTCATGCTGACAGGAACACTGGGCACCATATCAGCCGCATGGCCATGGCTTATGCAAACATTCATATTCAACAGAGAAGCAACACCTTATCGTCTCTCCTTAAACACTAAATTCTACGGAATTCCTGAAGATCTGAGTGTAATGTCTCCTGTGAGCTGGTCCCACATGTATAGGGAGACCTGGGGATTATTAGCCCACAGAAGGCTGTTGCTGGTCACGTCACAGCTAGAAATCACACACATGCTCCTGAACACAAAAATGACTAGTGTGCCACCCTTTCCTTACACTATGACAAAGTCCCTATGTCACGGATGTAGAGATGGTACACAGTTGCGGCTCCATCGCCCGCACCACAGCAAAAGGACTGGGTAAGGAATCATCATGGCCACCTCACTTGTTTCTCAGTATGCAGCATTAAGAGGTCCTTTCAGGCTGAGAGAAATCACACAGGATATCCCTAAAGACACCTTGGGCCATGGTTCAGCTGAGTACCTAGGAAGAGGGGAGATTCTGCCAGGTCTGGGCTTTGGCTTCATCTTTTAAAAATTCAGGGCAGATGGAAGTCCTAACAAGCACAGGGAGGGAGCCGAGCACCTGCCACTACGTGAACATTAAGCAGAGGAGTCAGCACCACTCCAGCCAGATGAGGGACCACGCCTTAGCAGCAGGATCCATGGTGCCAGTGCTGCATGTATGAGGCTTAAAGAGATGGGAAAGCACTTGTGAACAAAATGAAACAAAAACAGAAAACCAGATCGTTTAGTTAGATGTGGCAGTGCACACTTGTGGGAGGCAACATCAAGAGCAACAGTTCAAGACCAACCTGGACTATACAGTGAGACTGCCTCCCCCTCCCCTGCCCAATCGCTTGTGTTCTCCAACAGTTAGCCACTGTGGACATGGTCACTAGTGTCTGCACACGCAGATGAGGACAGTGGGTCTGCTGAGGTGCAGAACTCGGCCTGGGTTGACTCAGGGCCTCCACGACCGCCTATAAGTAAAACTGCAATGTTGCAAGTGGAGACAGAGGCGAGACAGCCAGAAGCTGCGATGCTTAGCCTCCTCTGCGCTGGGTGCCAGGAAGGTGTCTCCATGGGAGCTGGTAGTACCTAGCAACAGAAAAGGGCGGCTATTGTGAGGGAAACAAAAGGCCTTGGCTGTGTAAGTGGAGGTTGTAGCTGCTGTGTGCTCTCAGTACTGAACAACCTGGTATTTGTACATTGCCAAATAAAAACCATCAGGGGAACAAAGGTGTCGCCAAGATGCCCGTCTCAGCAGGCACCCCGTCACTTTCAGGATGGACTTTCGACTTTGGGTTCTATTCAGATGCCCTTTCAAGTGTGAGCTGGACTTCGCTGCCCTGAGCTGGCCATGTGCTCTGTTCACACATGAAGGTCTCTTAATCTTCCTTTCCTAGCAAATTCAGGCAAATGTAGGGCCCTTGTTCCTCTAAACCTTTAGGGTAGCTCTGTTTCTTCAGGGCTTAGACCTGGGCTCACAGCCCCTCTGCTCCTGCCTGCTACCAAGGCAAGTTCTGAGAGCAGAAGGTGGTCCCTGCCATCCTCAGCTGGCTTTAGTACTGTCTAAAGAGGCCACATCTTTGGCACCCATTGCCTCCACTGTCTGAACCAGCACAGCCCAGGCCCAGGTTTGTGCAGGCTGCCACATGTGTCTGTGATCAAACTGTCCCACTGCATGGACATCTAGGTATGGATAATGCCATGATGAACGCCAGGGAGCAGGTTAATGGGGATGTGTCCTGGGCCACAGACATAACGTACTTAACAATTTTGGGAGCCCCAATGCCATTCCCATGGCTGCACAGTTCTGTATCCCACTGACTCATCACTCCTACCCATTCCCCATTTTCTGGATGATAGCCCCACTTGTGTACTGTGATGATTCTGGGACCTTCATCCTTAGATAAATTCTGTCTTGAGTCCCTACAATGACAGTATTGAATTTGCAGTTATCAAACCTAACGAGCTGGCAGGAGAGTTCCCCTTAGTATTTTTGTAGTACTTCTCCGATGCAGGAGGGTCAACCCTAACCCTGAGTCAGCCCTGCAGTGGACCTCTCCGAGAAGCTCTGGGAAGGAATGAGTAAGTGCATCTTCTCCATCACTGGTTTTTATGGTGAGACACACGAGGTTCTTCAAACAATTTTATTTCATAGAATTTTACTCTTCTACTAACAAATTCATACAAAGACAAAAGCCTATAAAAGGAAAACATGAGACTGATTTGAATGGCCACGGTTACCAGGAACACAGAGTTTGCAAGAGAAAGGAGGCCAACACTCTTGACAGGGGCTCTTGTGAGCAGTGACCCAGAACCTGGAAAGGCCTACCACCTAGGGCATTCCTAATGGCTGGCAGAGGTGCCCCACCTGCTCTGCTCAGGAGTCTGAACCAAAGTCAGAGCAGGAGTGGAAACCACTATGCTGATGGGGATACTCGCTGGGCAGCAGTTACTCTGGCAAGCTGACCTCTGGCTGCCTAACAGCGTCTGAGGAACCCGTACAGGTGCAAACTTGGCCTCTACCCTAATGGGAACTTCCTGAATATGGACAGGATTGATTCTCTTGGAGGAAGCTAGATGGCCCAGGGCCTGGCAGCATGGGGCATCCACACAGAAGCTATCTCTATCAAGCTTCCCCAGGGAGGATTAAATAAATAAATACATCATACAGAACATGAGGAACGGATCGCTGCTGTTGCCCACAGCCTTCGAACAGACCATGACCTGCAGAGCAGAGTGCACAAGGGTAAAGTGCAAATCATCTGTCAGGTTCTTGAAAAGTACAGAGGTGTCTGTGGCCCCAGCTAAGTAAGGTCTTGGCAGGGGACAAGAGACTCAGCCAGAAACACCCAGGGCCATGGCTGCTGACACTGAGGGTGCTGGGCTGGGGCTTGTTCTTCTCCCAGGAGGGTGAGGGATGGACGGCATGTCATATGTGCAAAGCGGCATGCTGAGCCACAGCATGGCTCACACTCGGGAAGGCTCCTGCTGTCGTGGACTGTGCGCAGAACTCTCAGCGTTCCTGCTGTGTGGTTTTCACACTGTGGCTCTCTGTGGTCACCTCCTTGAGGTTCCCAGCTCAGTGCTTATGAAGTAAAGTGTCTGGGTTCCCATGAGAAGAAAAAGCAGACTGGCTGCAGGTAGCCTTGACTCTGCAGAACCAAAGTTCTCTCTCTGCAGGAGCTCCTAGGGCATTAACTCAGATGGGAACACAGCTGGCAGGCACCACCCACCCAAAGGGTGACCCACTCCTACCCTGTAAACACCACCTCACTTCCCAGTGGTGCCCTGAGCTGTGCCTGAGGAGTGTGGACGGGAGTCAGGAGGTCAGCGTGGACAGTGCCCAGCTTGCTTACTGTACAGAAAGCACAGCAAGGTTACTCAAATGAGCAAGGAAGGCAGACGCCAGTGGGTTGCCCACTGGCGTTCTAGCCCCAAGGAACTGTGTGCTTGTTCATGTGTCTGGACAGGGTAGACATGAAATGTAACTGCCATAAAATACTGGACAGTCGTCCACAGAAAAGATCCTAGTATCTGGAGGTGAGGCCCTGCCTGTACTGGAAAGAGCTGACCCCAGAGTCCCTGGGTATACCTACCATTGCCCACAGTGATGCAAGGAGCCATTCCTGTCAGAATAGCTCTAGGCGCTCCCCTGGAGCATCTTCTGCTTGGAGGAAGCCAAGGGTGTTATGTCTGTGAAAAGCCATGTGTGACCAAAATCACTGCAGCATCTGGGAGGGCAGTGCCAGGGCAGCGGCCATCAGTCACTGGCAGGCCGGTGGGCCCAAGCCTGGCGTCGGCGGCTGCACAGTCCTGACCCCGTCCAGGTGTGTCCAGGCTACAGGTGTTAGGAGTAGATGGTGATGACTTCCCGGCCACCACCCCTGACCAGGAGGACCCTATTCAGCCCCTCGGTCAAGACCTCAAGAAACTCCATGTCTGTGGTGACAGTTAAGGCCATACCAATCTCAACTGACCGACCGCACAAGGGACTCAAGTTCCTATTGTAGACAGCCCGGGAAGCCAAGGCCAGTGGCAGGTGGGCAGACCCCAAGGGGCTAGGGAACGCCAGGACAGAGGAAATGAGGGGGTGGTGCTAGGAAAGAACAGGAAGGAAACTGCTACCTCCAGAGGGCAGAGATTCCTAGAGCTTCCAGTTACTAACCCTATCCACTTAAAACCAATAGGCAACTGGGTCACAGGAAGCCTGGTGGTTAGGTGGTCTCTGACCAGGAAACCTGAGGAAACGTCTCCCTCATTTGCCAATGTGGTCCCAAGTGGCTGTCCAACAAGACCCCAGAGATACCTTGATACCAACAAAGCACAAACCGTCAAGGTTGTGGCCAACAGACTGAGCTGTGAAACTTAAAATCAGGACATCTGTCCTCCTCATGTGCCACTGGGGGAGACTAAGCTCACTGGACACCCGTCCAGGCAGGGAGACTCAGGCTGGCTATGACAGCTCTGCTTGTGGGAGGGAGGCCACTGAGACCAAGAGTGGACAGGCACATGGAGAGCAAGGGCTCAGTTCTTCCTGGGGGGTTGCCGTTCTATTCCGGAAGGCTTAGGGTCAGAGTGCACTTGCTAGGCGTTCAGGGAACCCAGTTTCTGCCCTAGTTCATGCCGCTTTGGATCAAGGCCTATCACCCAGGGACACACCAGATGGATTTGCCACTGCCCCACATGGGATGGGGTTGTGGCCTAGGCCGAGTACTTACTAGCACTCTCAAGGCCCTGTGTTTGATCCCATCACTCATCCTCAGGAGCTCAAATGCAATGTCATTTCTCCAAATGCTAGGAAGGACCCCGCCAGCCAGTGTATCCAGACTCCATGGCACTTGCCTACCTCTGTCCTATCTTCTAGGTCCCCAGGGCAATTCAGGGCACACAACAGGTAGAAAAGCATGCTCTGGCACTGATGGGCCCAGGTGGACCCCTCATTGTACCTCAAATCACTGCCTGTCTTAGGGGCACCCCACATGCCTTCCCCAGCTCATAGGAATTGAAGTTCCGAGAACAAGAGGAACTAGGCCTGACAGTGCTGTAGCTGTAATACTGTTCATCCCCACCAGCAAGAAACATTGCAAAGGATACAGTTCTCATCCCCCTGCCGATTTTTCGGAGGGCCTGGCATATTCAGCAGGACCAGTTGTGCATCCTGGGACTTGTTGAGGACAACACCATTGAGCTTCACAGCAGTATGCATCCTCCTGACGTTGGACTGGTCCCTGGGAGGAGGGTGGTACAGTGGGCAGCACAGTCAGCTGGAGGCCTGCAGCCTGCCCAGCTCTCCTGTTTGGTTCGTGTATGCTAGGAAGGGCTCAGCGAATCATGAGGTCAGGTGTGGGGTGACTTACTTAGCAGCAGAAAGCATTTGGCTCTAGATATTTTACAACAGGGCATCACTAAACTGCTAAGCTTCTAGTTACCATAAAGTAATGCAGGTAAACTACAATGCATTCAGTAAGCTGCACTTGCGAAGCAGCCATCAGTCCAGGCAGAAACGGGGTGTGGGGCACAGCAGCTGTCTGGGCAGACATGGGATTGACCTGCCTCTTAGGGCAGTGGTACAACTGCTGAATCCCTGGCATTCTCCTGACCACACATCTGGTGCTGCCAGGTAGCAAATCTGTTGAACTGGGTACACAGTACTCAGGTCTGGAGAGGTCATGACACCGCCACCCAGGTACTGTCAAGTTCTGTGCTGCCGCTGGGAGTCAGCGGAGAACTGGGTTTGGGCTCAGGTACCCCTCTTTCCTGCCCTTAGCCAATCCAGATGACACTTCCAAGCTGTGACTAAGAAATAAGAGGTTCTAGCACTGTGTGGCTCAGATACTTGTTTGTAGCCTCTGGAGTGAGCAGAACATCACTGAGCTCTACACCATGTGTTCTGTTGCTATCTGGGGCTCTGTACTCCTCACTAGCACACATAAGTACTCAGGTACCTGCAAGACAGAGGCTAGCCTTCTCATCTACCATACATCCCTTCTCTAAAGAATTAGATAAACTGCATGTAGAACCAATGTTCAGGAAACTTCCTTGGGAAACTTTGCCACAGAGCACTACTTGTCCCATGAATCTACGTTTCTATCTGTACTGGGACATCTGACACATCCCTGGGCTCAGGACATAGGGCAGAATCTGTGGCCAGCCTGCTCATCTGCCCATACAGTATTGATTGCAGTCCTTCTGAGTAGAGGCATCTGTGCCTCAGATACAGGGACAGGCAGATGAAGTTGCCATTTGAGGGTCAGAGAGAGGTCCTGAGATGCCCCAGGATCACACCCGCTGATCAACTCAACTCTAAGCCAAATATATCAGCTTGTAACTGCCATTCTGGGGGGCGGGGGGGAATGGCCCTTTATCTTCTCTCTTCAGTTTAATTTGATAAAATTATAGGTCAGACTCTGTGGCACCATCCAAGCCTTTCATTACAGGAACCCTGAATTCACTGCATGGAAAGGGCACAATTACTGTGTGTTCAGTCCAACAGCAGTTCCCAAACTGCATGAAATGCAAGAGCCTAGTGTGAGAGCGTACAGCAGCCACATGGAACCTGAGTGTCAGTTCTGGGTCTGGCCTGTTATCCATTCCATGTGGCATGTCCTGCTGGAACTAGAGAGACACCAGAGGGTCCAGGAAAGGTCCTTGAGTTCTGAAAGTTAACCAAATCCCACCTCTGCTCCCAGTAACACAGCAGAGTTAATCAGTAAAATGTCTTGTACAAATGAACTTTCTAGACAATGTCCAGACCTGAGACTGTAAGTCTACACAGCAGTCTTGACAGCAGGAGGTAAAGTCACATGTCCTTGGCTGGCTATCAGCAGAGCTGCCCAAGACCATCCAAAATAGACAATACATGCACTCAAATGTCTACAAATGCTAATAGGTGCACAACAACACACATGCAGGTGGGTACATTGGCAAGTAAACAAACACAAATGTACTCAATCCAGCACAATGCTCATCTAACTGACAGCACATGCATGAGCTTTAACTGGTGCACACATGTTCTAGTCAGTGTACACATTTTCTAACTGGTACACACATGCACTCTAACCAACACACATCCACAGCCACATATGCTCCAGGGAAATTGTGAAAGGAAACACATCTCTTGCTAGACTAACCAGGAAATGGGCCTGATCACTAGAGCTTCTTCCTGACCTTGGCTAAGTAAGGCAAGCCAGGGTCTTGAAAGATAAATAAGTACCCTACCAAGATTCCCCATATATGTGTCCAGGCATCTATATATACATATAGGGGTCAAACCCTGTTGCTGTGCCTACGTAATTATGTGTTTTAATAAACTATGGGGACAGGAGGTTTTTAGATTTGCAGGGAGCAGGAAGCCTGGGTAGGCTCAGCTTCCCTAGTTGGCCAAGTTTCTTAAGGTTCCCTCAAGTATCTGAGTAATTCAGGTACAATATATAACCAAGAGCTCCTTACCAGTACCTTGTGCACTACCTGCTTGTCAGGGACAACAGCACAGAATGACCGGAGGGAGGCAGGACAAGGACAACACAGAAGAAAGGACCAGAGCAACATCTCCAGGCAACCTCAGCCTGTCTTCCTAGAATGTTCCCAGCCATGGGTTTGGCACCTGGACCCTCAGACTTTGGATCCCTGCCTCTGACTCCTGGCCCTGATGTCCAGTCCAAGAGCTCACACATAGGTAGTCTGATCACACAGAATTGATCCACATCCCCTTCTCAGTGGAGAGGAAAGAATGGAAGCCTCCTGGATGGATGGTGAGCTGAAAGCAAGTTTATGTTGACTGAGTAGATCCGGAGGGATGTGGGTGAACTTGCACATTGCTGCAGGAAGCACACACCTGCCCCCTTTCAGAGCAGCTCAGAACCAGCCCTCTGACACTATCTTTGGTGTCACTTAGGGAATGGCATCTGGGTATGTGTCCTGAGCCACTCTGAGGGGAGGCAGTGAGGTCAACAGGATGCTCTACATACACACAGGGCTGTACACACGCAGGCATGCAAGGCAACTCGGTCTAAGAGGCTAAAAACAAAGGTGCACTTACAGGCTTCCCCACTCTCTGCATGGAAGAGAGCACAAAGAGCAGGTTACTCCAGCAGAGGACGCCACACAATCAAGCCAATTCAAGTACTGCTGGTCATGCTAAGCTGGTAAAATGGCTGGCCTTGGCCCTTCAATGGATTCTCATTCCACAGGACCCAAAGCCCTTTCCCTCCTTAGGAACTTGGAGCTTTAATATCATCCCACCATGAAGACCCAGTCAAAGGGGGCTCTTTCAGGGTATGTCAATGGGACTTAACTAAACCTGTCATGATGGCATCCCCATAACTCTGTGATAGCCACAAGGACCTCAGTCTTGAGGTTCTCAAGTCAGGCAAAATGATGGGGGCCCTAGAGGTCCATGGCAGCAGCCTAGACATCCGGGCTCTGGAGCTCCACCTTTCCAAGGGAATAAGCTGCTCTCTCCCAGCTGTGCAGTCATTAGCAGCAGGACAGTAAGGCTCACACCCCAACCCTCGTGACCTGGCTCTCTGGCACTGACAGCATAGCCTTGGGCTGGTCCCAGTTCTCGCAGGCCTGTGGGCTATAGCGATCTGCCTTCCAAATTTCTTTAGAGGGCAGGAATAGGAGTCTGTCCTCACTGTGCACTGGCCCAGCCCACACAGACACTCACGGCTTTAGGCTGAAGAGGTCTTTGAAGCCTGATGCACTGGTGTCCTTGTTCCTGTGTTTCTCTGCAATGAATTTCTCTTTTGTCCACGTCATCTGCACTTTGTCAGGTGTTGGAGGGGCTTGGGTTCTAGCAGCTGCTGTGGTATGGGATGCTGTGTTCCTGTCGTGAATCAGCTGGGCCTGGTGAGGGAACAGCAGAAGTTCGGAACAGACAGTGGCTCTTGAAAGCCACCCTGGAGAGAACCTGACCAGGGAGGCAAGCAGGTTTAGAATGAACCAAGAGGATTCATGTGCAACTGGCTAGGACCCCTCAACCACTGGACAGCAGCTCCACAGAGGGCCCTGGCACTGTCCTCACCCCACAAGGGTCTCCCTATCTCTGGTACTACCAGATGGACTTTTGGTTCCCTCTACCACCTCTTCCTACCTCACTTTCCTACCTTAAAAGCAGAAAAAAAAAAAAAAAAGGATCCAGGACTCTGCTGAGCTACACTGGTGCCATAGACACCTTACTTGGTGTAACCCTTGACCTCTCAATCATCAACCCTTACCAGCACACACACCATGGTGTACCTCTATGGCAGATTCTATCTCAGAGAGGGGCTTGCCTCAACCCTTCTGGCTGTCAGGGAAGCACAGCCTGCCAGACTCACAGAGGCTTTGGAGGGTCATAAATGGGTGGTGCCTGGTAGTCCTGGGAGGATGAACAAGGGGCGTGCCTACTTATACAGCCCCATCCAGTGCCTTAGGTACCAAGGGAGTGAACATTTAAATATTTCTTTGAGACCAACCTGCAACCCTAGGCCAAGGGGCAAAGGTCTGAACAGTTCTGCCTCTTGTCTGGGCTATGAGAGTCATCACCAATTCTCTCAGTCTGGGCTGTCAACAGCCAGGGACAAAAGGGAACACAGTATCCGCCTCATAGAGTCACAGCGAAAGCTCAAACAGAGAGGGAACTTCTGGGACTCCAGTGGGGACAAAAGACTCTAGGAGGCCTTGCTCCAGTAAGCACATCCACCCACATGGAGGCTAAGTGGGGCAACATGCAGCTGGAGATATAGAGATCCCCACATGGAAGCCCCTCATAACCAAGACTCATAAATGTCCCCACAGGACAAATCAGTGTCTCAAGGGCAGCAAGAGGTGAGGTGGCCACTTGACTCTTTCATACTTGAAAATGTGAGTGAGCCACTGGTTGATGAGGGCACATAAGGGCATAAGGGGTCCAGACAAGTGAGTCTGGCTGGTGAGGAACTGCCACCTGCCCGACTCTCACAGCCTTAGCCAGTGTGGGTAAGGACTGGCTGCCTGCTCACCTGCAGAACCCCAGCCAGGGCGGGTCAAGATCCACCAGAGAATGCTACTCATGCTGAGCCATTCGGGGCCTCCAGGATGGAGACCCTCAAAGTAAGGCTCAGCCGTGACTTCCTCAGATGGCAGCATGAATCAACTCAGCTATGTCGACCTTCATGGTCCTTCAGTGCCCTCACCCACAACATGGCCTTAACTTCTTCACAGCTTCCACAGGGAAGAAGAGCCTGATGGTTACCCACCATACCAGCAGTGCAACTGAAGGTTCCCACCCATCCTGCTGAGCTGCTCCAAACAAACTAGTGGCCTCTGTCCCACATGGAGGCACATCCCTGCTGAAGTCAGACTCCTGAATGCCATCCCTCCTACCCCAAACCCTCCTTTATCTGAGTTAAATAATTCTCTAGGGTAAGGATACCACTTAATCCAGTATTCTTTGTCCTGGCTGAAGCCAGAACAGACGAGTTGCCATTGGGATACCCTACAGCCCACAGGGATGGTGACAGAAACAAAGCCACTGAGTCTTCCCAGACAGTGTTGGAGCCAGCCAGCAGGCGACCATGCTATAATCTCTGTCCACAGACATGGAAGTCATTCTGTATGGGTCCTAGTTCTGTCTCCTGCTCCACCAATTCAACTAAGAACCTGGGGTGATCACTGCTCTGATTCTAGCTGTTAGTCACATGACCCATCTGCTAACCGTGGTGGGAGGCAGAGGGTTCTTGTGCCCCTGTGACCACACACTATCACTGAACCCACAGAGAATCATTCCCTCCACCCAATCTGCTACTGCAAAACCACATCTAAGATTCTGGAGTTTGTACAGCAAAACCCCTGCGGGCACAACCTCAAAAGAGGTGGATGTCCTGTTATCCACCACCTGTACCTTTCCTAGGAATGACGTGACCACAAAGATGCCAGCCCTCGAGTCACACTGTACCAACGGGTACAGACAGCCATGCTTGCTCTTCTTGAACAGTCAGTGCCAAACGCCACAGGAACGCTGTCAATCCAGAGCCATGCGTTGCTGGGTTGCCCTCTGCCCCATCAGCACCGATCCCATATCTGGGGCCGGATGGCGCTGACCCTACCTACCTTCTTCTCTCCCGTGCACATACCTCTCTCTCCCGCTCGTTCTTTGACAACTGCATCTGTTTCAGCATCTGTGACCTCTGCTCCATCATTAGCGTCTTCTCATAGGTGAACGCAGAAATGTCATTTTCAACCTAAGAAGTATCAAGCCACAAAAGTAAACAATGTATACAAAACATGGTGTCACTGCCAACCACCTACCTAACCCCCTTTGTCAAGTGGACCTAAGCAAGCAGTGCCCATGCATCCTAGGCCGAGATTTCTGTCCCTAGAGTGTCAGAGCTCTATGCCAGAGCAGCCTGGGAAGTTACAGAATGTGTGACTATGGATGGAAGTGTGTGGTGCAGCCTGCAATAACAAGTGGACAAGTTACAGCCTACCTACATTCCTGTTGGGGACTCTGCAACATTACCACACAGTGTGAGATGCTGCATCTCACACTGACCAGGCACACAGCTGTTTGGGGTGCTGGACAAAGTATTCTTGGCTTGTCTGCAGGAGCTGCGGTCTCAAGGGACACATGCTCCCAAATAACTGGTGTCATTTCAAGTCTCAGACAAGCTCACCCCTCACAGAATAACTAAATCCATAGGAAAAACATACCAAACCAAGGGACAGCAACTAGTGACTTGAGGATCTTGACTACTGGCACTCAGAATAGCCCTGCCTGTTAAACACCCCAAACCCTTGTCAGCTGACTGTGTTCCCAAGGGTAGGAACATAGACCTCTGTATTCCAGTGGAAACTCAGGAATGCAGGAACCAACCTCCTAGGGCAGGGCTGAAACTGAGGGGTTGGACAGCCTCACACATGTACATCATACACAGAGGTCCAGGCCAGTGCCTGGCTGCTGGTCTCCATGCACAGCTCTGGGCTGCCTTTGTTACTAAGTCAAAGATGGTTTCTGACTGCTAATAATGCTATTTCTATGACTTCTAGGTGCAGCCAGACCTAGAATGCCATCTACAGAGGAGGCTGCAAGCAGAAGCCACAGAGAGCAAGTCTGCAACTCCAAATGGCTGTGAAATGTCCAAATGTGGATATGCGTTCCTAAACAGCACACTCAGAGCACAAACCCAGTGATACCCAACCTGCTCTCTGACTTACACAGAGCTCTTATAGAGGGAAGAAAATACAGCCCTGTACCACAAGGTTCCCTGGGAGCTGACAAGAAAATGCAAGCGGTCGTCAATAATGCAGGGAGATGCCAGGCCTCATCCATGATTAAAGAGACCCAGCCAGAGACAAGCAGTTTGAAGCTCTGCCGCCCTAGAGCTGGGACTTCTCTATGTGACTATCGGAGGGTAGTGGGTCTAATGTGGCACTCTCCATGGACATTCTGGAACATCCTTCACCAAACGTGACCCCTCTGTGTGGCTGTAGAAGAGAAAGAGGCCTCTCTGGGACTATTTCTACCAAATGTGACACCCTCCCAGTTCTACTTTAAGGACCGAGCTGCATAGCCATGCACAGACTGCAGGGCCAACATGGGTGTCACCAATGATCAAATGATCAAGGAGTAAGCCATACAGACCACACAAGCGAGAACATGGCATTCGGAGAAAGCAGAAGGCAGTAAGAAGTGAAGGATACACAGTTCATCCACATGGGGCTGCTTAGTCCACGGGGACAATCTTGGGTCCCCAGGCACAGCTGGAGTGGGCATCTCTCAGAATCAACTCGCTCCTTAGTCTACTGCTTCCGCTGTAACCCAGTCTCTTTACTCTGCCTGTCAGCCCCGCACTCGTGGCCCTACTTACCCACAGACGGACAAGTCACTTCCAGCTGTGGAACTATGAAACCACAGACAAAACAGAGCCAAGGACCCCAGACCTGTGGGCAGGCCTCACCCCTAGGGACTTGTTCACCAGAGCTGCTGTCAACCGAGACATGCTCAGACACAGGGGATGGACACAGTGAGACTACACAGTAACCCAGAGGAGCATGCAGGAGCATACGCACCATCTCCACCACCTCCACCTCAGCACTGATCCTGAGGTGGTACAGGAACATCTGCAGGTCCTTCTTCATCTGGATGCTGTTATCATCCACCTGGGCTACAGTGAAGATGCGCATCCGGCACTTTCGCCACACCTGGGGAAGGGAGGGGACATTTCTGCAGGAACTCAAGCGAGGCCATACCCTTCATGTAGTGGTGTGCCTGTAGCCTAGCCGCTGCCCTGTGTCCCTGCGGCAGACACCTTGTGCTGGCGCAGCAGGAAGGGCAGCAGCATGAGCATGCCCCCATCATGCACAATCCACCACACATCAATGTTCCCGTCACTGAAGCGCTCTTGGTTCTGCGGGAACAAGTCGATGTTTTTGGCCACCAACAATGCCTGATGTGCTGCTGTAGTGTCACGGACAGTGTCTGTGGAGAGAAGCACACACGGGTGAGACCTCCAGACAGTGGGGAGACTGTCACAGGCTAAGGAGGCAGGGTCCCATGAAGTCATCTACCCAGGAGGGCACCAAGGAACGACTTTCATGTCACCAGCAGCTACTCCACCATCTCCAGAAGGTTGTGTGTCACACTCTAGGAAAACCCCCAGAGGGAGATTGGGCTTGGGCATTAGGGGAGAAAGTATTAAAGACTGTAAAGTAGCCATTTGCTTTCCCAGTGACTAACAACTTGGCAAGCACATTCAAAGGCCCCAAGTATATACTCTCTGGCCAGACTTGGGTATGACAGTAACATGCCTGGGGCTATCATGGAACCTGGGGGGGGGGGGAGGGTTGCCACACCCACCCACAAAGTTCTTCCAGGAGAAAGGGTTATCTGCCTGCTTCCAAGCCTCTGGCCAGGCCATGAGGACAGTGTTGTGTTTCATGCCGCCAAGGCCAGCTGACTGGATCAGGTGGGATGCACCATCTCGCAGGTTGGAGGACACCACCAGTTGGCAGAAGCCTTTGGTCTTCTCCGCACTCATCAGAGACCGGATGTTCTGTGGAAGGTGGGGGGGGGGGGGGGATGTCAGAACTTGATATCAAGACACACATCAGGGGCATCATGTCAGTCCCTGTTGCAGTGACGCCACAGCCTGGCATTTAGGGACAGAGACTTGGTGGAGTTGCTGGCCACATGTGTTTGCGCATATGTGTGAGAGTAAACCTGGCACATGGGCACAGCTGTGTGTAGGTGTCAGTGAGGGTCACCACCAGGGTACACCAGATAGTGCCTTAGAGTGATCTCTGAGTGGGGGTTTATCAGACAACGATCATCAAATGTTAAATGCTTCATGGTAATTGGTCGACTTTAACAGACTTTGAGCAAACCGAGAGCTCCAGCAAGAATTATCAGACAAGCTACAGCGTCATTCTCCACTTTTGTCTACTCTGTCATTCCGTCACTATGTCAGGCATCCACCGGAACAGCTCCTCCCTCCCCAGAGCAGCTTGGGGTCAATGGAGAGTTGGACACTGTGACTCAGGGCACACAGTTCACTAATCAACAGCCCTAGGGATGCTGTTGTTCTTCTACAGTGGCCAAGCTACTAGGTCTCCTTGGGTGCAGGGTGTCAGATAGTACCTAGAGGAACAGCCCTACTAGACTTCACACTTATGTGGATGGTGACCCTCATGCCTACGCACTGTCCGTTAGACTAGGAAGGCCACATCACTGGTAGGCACACATTTTTCACATTTTATGTAAGCATAGAGAGGAGTCCCTCTTCATGTAGTTCCTGATGAAATTCAGACTTAATATTGATGCTGTGAGAGTCAAGACGTTGGAAACCCTGTAATTAGATGAATGTGGTTTGCATGGAAGGTAGATGTGCTTGGGGAACTGGGACTGTGAGGGGTTGAATGGTACTCCCAAAGAGGCTCATTATGACCATGCTATAGCCAAGATGGGAATGTGACCTTATTTGGAAAAAGTGTCCTTGCAGAGTAACCCTGACTGTTCCATGGGATCCTGAATCCAGTAACAAGTATCCCTAAAAAGATAGGCAGAGAGACCTGAGACAGAAGGAAGGCAGCCGTGTGGAGATGGAGGCTGAGGCTGAAAGGTGCCTGGAGTCCCAGAGCTAGAAGAGGCAGGAAATATATTTGAGCCCACCCTGCCCACACCTCAATTTTAGACTTCACCCAGTCTGGGTTTGCTCCACTGGTCACAGGACACTTTGTTCCTTCCTCTGCCTAATCTCAGCTGCCTATGTCAGCCCCACCAATGACCTTGCCCTGCACTACAGCTCCACAACTAAGGCTGTACTGATAATACACATGGGCCCCCAGCATGCTCTTTTCCCTCCTCCCTTACTTCCTGTTCACCCCCACCACCCATCAACCACCCAGGGTAGACCAGGCTCACATAGACATGTTCCACTTATAGAATTCTGCGTAATTCAGGAACAAGCTAAACATGCTGTCCTAAAAGGGGAACATGCCAGTAAGTGGGAGCCTGCAGCCCAGGCAGGAGGTGTGGTCACAGGGACACAGCTGCTCCCAGGCAGGAAGGAAAAGACAGTGCCCACGATGGGGCTTTCACAGGAGAAGTACTAGAGAGGCTGACTCAGCATGATGGTATGTGGCAGGGCTCTCTGTTGTCCTTCAGGCTGAAGCTGGCTGAAGGTCACAGCAGAGAAGGCTGTAGAGTACTGAGCAGGGCATACCTACTGTACAGGGCACCGAAACACCACTGCCCTGGCTTTGTGATCCCTGACACTGGCTGCAACATTGCTTTCCCTATGCTACAGACTCAGGAGCTGGAGCTGAGTCTTCTTGCCTTACTGCTGGAGAAACTCTTGCCCTGACCAGGCAGGCACCAGGCCCAGGTCCGCATTGTAAACAGACAAGTCAGCACATCTGCCAAGGTGACTGTGGGCAGAGAAACCTCACAGGAGAGGAAGATGGGACTCAAACCCTCAACCCTTCTCATGCAATTGGTACAGTGGAAGGGAAAGTAATATTAATTCCATAAGTTAAGGAAACATGAAGTAACAAGATTCTTACACAAGCCTTGATCATTTAAAAAGGCTTTCCCAAACTGTCCTTATTTTTATACTACCATCAACAGTCTGGAGAACAGAGCTCCATCAGAAAAGTGAGACAAGTCCCAGACACTGGCATGAAGGACAGACGGACCCTTGGGCAGCTCCTTCTTTCTTTTGCTGATCAATAGAAATGACTAATTCCAAAGCTAAAGCCTCTCCTCATAACCTGCCTAAAAGTACTTAGAGACTAAAATCATCCAACCAGGGTTTAGGTGTGGCTCAGTGGCTGAGCACTTGTCTAGCAGGTATGAGGGCCTGGGTTCTCCACCCTCACCCCAGCACTACAGAAATAAAAGAATCAGACTGTTAGACATCAGTGAGAAAGCTAGCGGTGCTTCTCGTGTCTTATCAGAATGGAGACTGAAAGTGGGGTCAGAGGATCCTCAGCAGCCATTGCCAGTGAGCCCAGGCATCAGGAGTCCATGCACACACACCCTTATAAGCTGCCCAAGGGGTGGTCTTAGCTCCAGGGATCTCCTCCAAAGTGTGGGAGGAGCCACCTGGAAAGGACATGTGCATGGCAGTGCTTAAAGCAGACACGGAGTCTCTGTGCCCAAGAATTATCACAGGATAAAAGCAAAAGCACCTCCAAGACAGAACTTCCTTCCCCCAGAAGAGAATGCCTCTCAGACCAGCTGCAGGTCAGATACCAGCAGACAAGACAAAACACCGTCCATCCTTAAGGACAATAGCTAGGATGCTTCAATTCATGGGTTTACAGTCAACAGCAGCTAATGTTTAGATCAAGGAGCCACATGCTGATGGACAACTGCTGGTCTCTGTGGAGGGGCAAGAGAAGGATCCATGGTTTTCCTGTCCTCCTTGAACTTGCTCAATCTCAGAGTGGCCTGAGAGGCTGCCCCAGCAAGTGGTGCCATCATTGCCAAGGCCACAGGATTGTCACTCCAGATCAGGTTCATCAACAGCCATTCCCACCCATGCCCACAATCACTCCTCTAAGCAGTCTTACCACTTGGCGCAGTCTGGACTCAGAAATTAGGCTGCAGCTTCCAGACACACAGACAGCAGGAAGCACGGATGCACACGCGAGACCAGACATGGATGACCATAAGAGAAAAAGCTGGCTGATCACCCCCTCCAGAGAAGAGGGTGACATCTAGACATGGCAGCCATGACAGAGCCCTGGGTAAGGTCCACAAATGGAGAGAGGAGTAGAAATTGTTTCTGACAGTTTGGGAAACTGGACACACTGGAGGTGGACAATCAGAAAGAGTTCTAGACAGATGACAGAAGAGGGTGTCACAGCAAAGGGAGGGTGGGGGTGACAAGACCCTGGCCTTGTGGGGACAGCAGAGGCTGGAGGTAGACATGAGGGGACTGAAGATTAGGCGCAAGATTTCCTGTCACAAGTCTGAAAGTAGAGAGCTAAAAAAGCGTGTGTAGGAACCCGGGAGTTACGTGGCGGACAAACTGTGGGCGCAGGCATCAGAGATGGCACCAGTGTGCTGTAGGTGCAGGTTCTGGTTA
Organism: Peromyscus attwateri; assembly: GCA_902168425.1. Lineage (NCBI taxonomy): Eukaryota > Metazoa > Chordata > Mammalia > Rodentia > Cricetidae > Peromyscus > Peromyscus attwateri. The sequence continues at coordinate 1,313 of CABHPP010119104.1, read as the reverse complement.
CTCACCCCTCACTCACAGCATCAGCACATCTGGCAGCACACAGCCTCTTTACCCACCATCTCTACACACTAGAAGGAGCTGTGTGCATGGGAAGCTATGCCGGGCACCAGGAACAGAGTGCCAAGCCTAGGCACAGGGCCCTCAGTGCCTGAGTCCTACAGCATGCTGAGTGCCGCTGCCACTGCTCCTCTGTCTCAGGAGAACACACACCTCACTGCAAGTCTTACTTCTGACCATCCCAGACTCACCGCCACCCTGAGGGAAACATGTACAAGTTGTGCTCCTAAACCTCAAGATGCAGGACACAGGTCAGCCCTTCCTAGGGGGGTGGAACCCTGACCTCAGTCACTCGCACTCCACCTGCCCACCTCTTCAGCCCTCTGGGCCTCCACATGCTTGTCTAAGTAGGTGCCCTCCAGCACGGAGCCCACGATGGTCAGGCCCTTGCCAGCCTTCAGCTGCGAGGTGAAGGACAGCAGACGGGGATGCTTCACACACTGCTCAGAGTCCAGGTTCAGCATCACCAACACCTGGGGCCTGTGGTAGGATGGGCAGGGGTGTTACAATGGCGACATACAGCCAGGGCTCCAATGCTCATCAAGTCAGATGGGACAGAGATGGGAAAGGGAAGAAACAGACAGCACAGGAAGAACAGGTGGGGTGGGAGAGACAGGTGAGATGACAGGGTGAGCAGGAGGGACAGGTGCAGGCCCTGCGTCTGAAGCTTCAGGTGTCCCAGCTCTGTTGGGCCCTAGGGCAGAGGAAATTCTCTTAGAGCAGTATACCTCCGATCCACACAGCTGGTGGCTTGTTGCATGTCCAGGTCCCATCTCTGGCTATTCTCCCATTCTTAGGCAGTGATGCCCTGTCAGATCCCTCCCCAGGGGGCCAAAAGCTCCTGAGACAGCATTAACCGGTGAGCAGGAGACAGCACTAACTAACCAGTGAGCAGGAGACAGCACTAACCAGTGAGCAGGAGACAGCACTAACCGGTGAGCAGGAGACAGCACTAACCGGTGAGCAGGAGACAGCACTAACCATTGAGCAGGAGACATCACTAACCGGTGAGCAGGGGACAGCACTAACTGGTGAGCAGGGGACAGCACTAACTGGTGAGCAGGGGACAGCACTAACTGGTGAGCAGGAGACAGCACTAACTGGTGAGCAGGGGACAGCACTAACTGGTGAGCAGGGGACAGCACTAACCAGTGAGCAGGAGACAGCACTAACCAGTGAGCAGGAGACAGCACTAACTGGTGAGCAGGGGACAGCACTAACCGGTGAGCAGGAGACAGCACTAACCGGTGAGCAGG
>CABHPP010119102.1:27343-30001 GCA_902168425.1 Peromyscus attwateri | reverse complement strand
GTGTGTGTGTGTGTGTGTGTGTGTGTGTGTGTGTTGTACACCTGTTAATTCACAAGAGATTGCTCCTTTCTGCTATAATTCAATGGGATTGCAGCTTGAGCCAGTGTCTGCAGTTGGATGATGTCAGGGATCAGTACTACTCTCTCTCCCTCTCTCTCTCTCTCTCTCTCTCTCTCTCTCTCTCTCTCTCTCTCTCTTCCCCCTATGCATACCATACATTTCCCATCATTGACATCAACTCCACTGTGACATGTGCAACTATCACCACTATCTGATTTCAGAATTTATGTTTACCATCATTATCATCAATCATCATCATCATCATTATTATTTTCAAAGGATGCTAGGTGTTTTTTGTTTTTTGTTTTTTGTTTTTTTTTTTTTTTTGGTTTTTTGAGACAGGGTTTCTCTGTGTTGTTTTGGTGCCTGTTCTGGATCTCGCTCTGTAGACCAGGCTGGCCTCGAACTCACAGAGATCTGCCTGCCTCTGCCTCCTGAGTGCTGGGATTAAAGGCATGTGCCACCACTGCCCGGCAGGATGTTAGCTTTTAATGACCCTCCCTGAGTGGCTTTTCAAGCCGCCAGGACACAGGCACCCCAAAAGTCCTTCTCCACAGCCCTTCTGCTGAAGCTTTTGGCCTTCAGGATGGCAGGCTGTTTAGAGTTTTCCCTCTCCAGAACTTGGTAGTCCCTCACTGCACCAGGTCACTGACAGGAGCAGCTCCAGTCTTGTTTTGGCAGTATTTACCATGTCTGCTCACTGACCAGTGTCCACAGTTAATCCAGGTTGACAGTTGAGCAGAAGCACCAGCTCCTCTTTAAGTGACAATGCTTTCAACTTTTTTCAAAGTTTTATCAACTTTCCCAAAGTCACCCGGAGGGTATTGTCAAAGCTGAGCCTGTGGTTCACTCCTCCTGCATTACCCGGGCCTCCCAGGTCCTTCTGGTGCCAATGCAGCTGGGGCTGCTTGGCCAGGAAGCCTCTGGGTTTTCCTCAGCCTAGATGGCATGGTGGTCGCTGAAAGGAAAGCAAGTTTCTCTTCATTTGTTTCTTTTGTTAATCCCACCAGTCGAGAATAAGACTACTAGACCACTACCACAATTTAAAGCCACATTTGTTGTTGTTGTTGTTGTTTGTTTTTCTGATACAGGTTTTCACTGTGTAGTGCCTGTCCTGGATCTCCCTCTGTAGACCAGGCTGGCCTCAAACTCACAGAGATCTGCCTGGCTCTGCCTCCCGAGTGCTGGGATTAAAGGTGTGCGCCACCACTGCCTGGCTAAAGCCACATTTAAAGCAAGTTTCTATAACTACTGGCCAGGTGGATGGGCTCTGGCCAGGTTCATCTCTGGTTCCCCAGAAAAATGGCCCTGAGTCACAATTTGCAGTATTTCCCATCAGGTCCATTCAGGGGCAAGCATACATCTGGACATAACACCAGCCTACATCCAATCAGGGGCAAGAAGACATCGGGATGTATTTCCTGCCTGTGAAGCTTGTGTCCACGTGTAATCAAGTACATCCAGTGCAGATGGGTCAAACAAACTTGTTTAGGGGAGTGAAACATGTGGCTTGTTATCTCCCATAAACAACAGTCTCCAGCATTTCAGGAACTATCTGTTCTTGGGCAAGGGGGGCTTGCAGAGCAGAGGCATTTGTGTTTCATGGCTATCTTAGCCACAGCAATTAAAACTTCAAATGTAGCTTTGGCTCTCGCAGTGGTAAGTGTCAGAACCAACTTCTCAGTTTACAGACTTGGCTAGCTTGATTCTTGAAACTATGTGTCCTGATCAGACTGGTCCAACAAGGTGGTAGGAGGAATCTGTTGTGGCTAACAGCGGCCAGCTGGGAGCCGGCTATCAGCAGAGTGTACACTGCAGCACTTGTCTGCAAAGGACTGGACCTAAGAGGACCAATGGCTTCCGGCTAATTAAGCGAATTAGAATTATCATCCCTTGAAATTTCTCAGAAACAAGAAAAATGTCTCACCTTTGGTGAAATCTCTTTTCTTCTTGCTTGCCATCTGCTTGGCAGTATTCATAGGTCCATTTGTAATTCATGATGCAACTATTTTCCACAGAGAACAATCACCGCTCGTTAATCATTTCATGTGTTAGGTACCATGCTGCTAATTGGCTCCTTGATGTCCCTGTGGAGGAGGCTCCTCCATTACCCCGACTGTACAGATAGGAAAATGAGGGTGTAGAGAAGTGAAACACCTTGTCCAAGCACACACACTGTTGTTACAGGGCCTGGATCCCTCTCTGGAGTGTGTGACCCTCCCGGGCTGGTTCTGAAGGACACTGAGTGACTATGCATACAACCATGTTTGCACCGTGGTGCAAAATCACGTATGTGGGAGATATGCTGAGACTCAAGAGCCAGAGCCATCAGTGAGAGGCTGGAGAGACGACTCAGAGGTTAAGGGAACTGGCTGCTTTTCCAGAGGACCCGAGTTCGGTTCCCAGAACCCACTTTGGGCAACTCACAACCACTTGTATCTCCAGATCCAGGGCATCTTAAACCCTCTCTGGACCCTGCAGGCACCTGCACACATATGTATCCCACCCCCCACCCCGCACATAATTAAAAATAAAATAAATCTTTAAAAAAGAACCATCTATTAAATTCCCCAAACAACAAAAATGAACGCTACAAAA
>CABHPP010119102.1:7343-24843 GCA_902168425.1 Peromyscus attwateri | reverse complement strand
TCCCTGCTTTAGTTCAGATGTGTGACTTCTCTGGCCTCTATCTCTGGGAGTGGAGAACTCACCCGGGAGTTGCTTTGCTCAAATAAACCTGTTCTTTTACTTTTTCAATTCTGGCTTACTGCTTCAGCAGAGAGACCTATCGTGGGGCTACAGAAAGCCTATTGAAACGGACTCAGGGCTGCTCTCTTTAACCAGATTCAGGAGGCAGGTGCTAGTCAGCTCTCAGGTGCACCCCACTAAAAATCAATCTTGCTTCAAATTTGGCTGAAAATTGTGTAGTGTCTTATTCTCACCCAGTGGGATTAACAGTAGCTTTTGGTTAGGGTTCTTGTTTATCACAGCAACAGAGACCCAGTTAGAACAAATGCTGTAAGCAAGGCTCAATGGACTATTCTGGTATGTAGTACCAGTTTGTAGTAGGACCAAAATGATGAGACAATATTAAAAGTAAAGGACTGACTTCTGAGGTTTTAGAGAGGAACATGCACTCTGTTGGAAACAGGGCTAAAAGGCCATTTGTGTTGTGCCCTACAAAGAATCTGTCTGTGTCCTGAGAACCTGAGACTGGATTTAAGAATAAAGTGTGAGAGCCAGAGTCGTATTTTGAGTTGTAAGTACTATGCCTAAGAAATCCATGAAACAAAAATGCCACTGATCTGAAAGCCCCTTGCCCAAGGACATGGTTCCTGAAATGTTGGAGGCTGTTGTTTATGGGAGATAATACATCACATGTTTTCACTCCCCTAAACAAGTTTGTTTGACTCAACTACACTGAATGGGATGTGCTTGATCACATGTGGGTGGGAGGTTTATGGGTAAGAAATAGTCAGGATGTATGCTTGCCTCTCTTTGGAACTGAGCCCCTGCAAACTGTGACTCAGGGCCATTTTCTGGAAACCCAGAGATGGCCAAAGAGCCCATCCACATGGCCAGTATTTAATTAAAGCTTGCTGCAAATTTGGCTTTAAACTGTGGTAGTGGTCTTGTTCTGTACTGGTGGGATTAACAAAAAGACAATGAAGGAAACTCCAAGACAGGATAGCATTCAGGTTGTGTCACATTACTGTTTATTACTCTTATCCAGTGTGTGTGTGTGTGTGTGTGTGAGAGAGAGAGAGAGAGAGTGTGTGTGTGTGTGTGTGTGTGTGTGTGTGTGTGTGTGAGAGAGAGAGAGAGAGAGAGAGAGAGAGAGAGAGAGAGAGAGAGAGAAATGGAGAAGAAAGGTAAGAAGAACCTCCATTTAGGTGACTAAAGGAGCCAGCAGCAGTAATTGCTCAAGAGACGCGCACCATAAAGAGAAACTTGGTGCTTTGTTCCAGGACAATAGGAGACGTGCCCCAGGACAAGGCCACATCTATAGAAGTTCCATCTTGTGAAAATCCTAACTCATTGAGAACACTTGCCAAGGTGGTTGTTTTCGGTCACGGGGTTGAGCACCTCAGTTGGCCTTTCTCCTTTTGAATGTTTATCTTTGGCCTTTCTCTCACTGTGAGCAGTAGCCACGCCATAGTCTGAATGCTGTCCTGTCTTGAAAAATGTCCTTCATCAAACAAAGGAGACCATTACTTTCCAGTTTAGCCTCCACCAGGTTCTCAGGACATGGACAGAATGAAACCAGAGTCTTTGCCAGAAATGGCCTCTAGCTCAGTTGCTGATTGAGTCCTTGTTTGCCTGTGAAACCTCAGGAGCCAGGCCTCCAGCATCTGCATTTCTCTTGGTATTCTGGTTTTCAACCACAGTAGACCATTAAACTTTGACTATAGCTTTCGAGGACTTTTAACCCAAAGCTCCAAATTCTTTCACATCCCTCCTTCAACCAGCTGCCCAGGCCTAAGAATGACATAGCCAGGTTTCTCATAGCAAGGACTCTACCTCCTCAGTAATTTCCTGCATTAGCTGACACTTCTTGATGCGGTGATAAAATACCAACAAAGGCATCCTAAGGATGGAAGAGTTTGTTTTGTCTCAAGAAGGGACAAAGCCTGTCACGGCAGGGAAGATAGGGTAGCAGGAGCCATCACATTGCATCCACAGTCAGGAAGCAGAGAGAGACGAAGGTGGGTGCCCAGTTTGCTTTCTGCTTTTCAGTCTGGGATCCCCGAGCATGGAATGGTACCACCCACATTTAGGGCAGGTGTCTCATTTAGGATTTTGTATTGCTGTGAAGAAACACCATGACCAAGGCAACTCTTACAAAGAAAACCTTTACGTGCAAAGGCTCACTTACAGTTTCAGAGGTTCAGTCCATTATTGTGAAGGTGTGCAGGTAGACGTCGTGCTGGAGCTGAGAGTGCTTGCTACATCTTGACCAGAAGGCAGCAGGAAGTTGACTGGCCATCACACTGAGGGGAGCTTGAGCAAAAGAGACCTCAAAGCCCGCCATTAACACACTTCCTCCAACAAAGCTACACCTCCTAATAGTGCCACTCCCTTTGGGGGCCATTTTCTTTCAAACCACCACAGTAAATTTCTCACCTCAATTAAGTCAATTTGGAAACTCCTTCACAGACATGCCTAGAGATTTGTCTTCTAGGTGATTCTGGATCCTGTTGAGTTGACAGTCACTATTAGCCATCACACTCACTGGTAGAAATGAACACAGCTTTCTGTTTTTCAACATTCCAAAAGATACTACAATGATCAGTTGCGAATCTGTTCTTGCAGACATGTGCCAGATCCTTTTTTAAACAGCAAATTCCTGGAAAAGGAAGTGCCGAGTCAGAACGTAAACTGATAGACAATTTTAGAAGATACCACCAGTTGTTCTCTCGTGGGTGTGCCAGTTTTCCTCCCCGCCGTCTGAGTTTGAGAATTTCCATTTTCCCATTTTCTTTTGTTCTTGACAACTCTTGCCACTGTCAGACATTTTGATTTTTATCAATATTAGTGCTAAAAATATTTTCTCCCTGCTCTCTCTCTCTCTCTCTCTCTCTCTCTCTCTCTCTCTCTCTCTCTGAAACAGGGTCTCACTTTGTTGCCTTGGCTGTCCTGGAGCTCAATAGGTAGACCAGGTTGGCTTTGAATTTGTAGAGATCCAGCTGTCTCTGCCTCCAGAGTGTTGGGATTAAAGGTGTGTACCACCACCACCACCACCACCACCACCACCACCACCACCACCCACAGCCCAATTTTTCTGATTTTTTTCTTTTCTCTTTCTTTTTTCTTTGTTTGTTTGTTTCTCATTGTTTTCTAATGGATAGAGTTTTAGCTTGTCAATTCAATTTCTTTATTGATCTGTAAATCCCCTTAAAGTTTTCTATTTATTTTTATAATCCATTTCCTGAGTACTGAGGTTACAAATGTGCAATACCACACTTGTTATATGAGGCATAAGGGATTGAACCTAGGACTTCATGCATGCTAGGCAAATATTTTACAAGCTGAGCTAAACCTCCAGTCTTTGTGGATTTCTTGAGGTTTTCTTCTATTTCCATCATTGAAATAAACTCTTCTTCTTCCTCCTCCTCTTCTTTCTTCTTCTTCTTCCTCTTCTTCTTCTTCTTCTTCCTCTTTCTGTTCTTTTTCTTCCTCCTCCTCCTCCTCTTATTTTTCCCCTCCTCCTCCTCCTCCTCCTCCTCCTCCTCCTCCTCCTCCTCTTCTTTTTCTTCTTTTTAAATTCCAACTCTCTCCTTTTCTGGCTTTTGAATAGACAGCCACTACTCTGTTATCTTATCCAGAAGTTTGTTTGTTTAGTGCTAGAATCTTGCTATATTGCCCATGCTTGCATGAAACTCCATATGAGCCTAAAATGACCTCAAACTCAAGATCCTCCTGCCTCAGGCCCCTGAGCACTGTGATTTGAGATTACAAACATAGATCACTATATGCAGCTAAAAGGTATATATTCTATCTTCATTCTTGTACTGGCTATTTTACAAAGGTGTAAGTATCTTAACAAAGTTCAGTGTTAACAACAGCTTTATTTTCCTCATAAACACAATAAAGACCTTAAAACTCTTTAACTACAATCACCTTTCCCCAGGTATTTGCTGCTCAGTATTATAATTCTGCGTTGTTTGCAAACTACCCTCTTCCTAATACTATTACTCCTAATTTATAAACAACTGGACTAGGGTTCAAAGAGGTTAAGTGACTTACCTAAGGTCATATGCCTACCAAGTGGCAAAATCCAGCTAGAACTCAAGTTCATTTGGCAATAACACATGTACAGACTTAAATTCATTGGGATATGTTGACCCATTGTATGGGTGACTTTAGTGATGAGATTTGTGCCACAAAGAGTGGGGTATTCTCAAAATCTCTCTCAGTAGTCAGCTGGCTACAGTCAGAGTTCTGATCTTACTTTTGGTGTGTCTTGAACATTGGTTCAAGAACATTGGTGTACCTTGTTTCTCAGCATGCTTGTGTAGGTGGAGTTTTCCTGTCCCGACCACCTACTCCCAAATAATCACTCAGAGGCTTAATATAAATTAGAAATGCTCAGCCAATAGCTCAGGCTTATTACTAACTAGCTCTTACATTTTAAGTTAACCCATATTCCTTATTTATGCTCTGCCATGTGGCGGTAACTTTATTAGCATGGCACATTTATCTCCTGCTCTCTCTGCATCTGGTTGGTGACTCCTCTGACTCCACCCTTCCTTATCTCATCATTCTCCATTGGCTTTCCTGCTTAACTTTATCCTGTTCAGCTATTGGCCAGTCAGCTTGTTTATGAAACCAATCACAGAGACATATATTCACACAGTGTACAGAAGGATTATTCCACAGCATGCTTACATCTCATTTTCACTATAAAGGAGTTGACACACTGCCAGAAAGCTTACTGAATTTTGCTGATGCCTTTGGCCCTTAACTGACACACTGGGAGTGGATCCCAACTGCTTCTGTGCCTGTGTGTGTGTGTGTGTGTGTGTGTGTGTGTGTGTGTGTCCTTCCCCAGAGCAGGGTCCCGCTCCTCTTTAGATTGCTATGCACACTCCTAAAGATGCAATATGCAGGCATACTTCCTGCAGAATCGCTGCAGCTCCTGCTGCCCCTCGTGCTGTGCAGAGCATGCCCAGTGCTGCACCTGGGGAAGGGGCATCTGGTAAGTGCAGCTGCTGAGTCTGAATGGACAGCCCTGTCTGTGTGGAAATAGAGTGCCTGGTGCAGATTTGGATTTGTTTTTCACACGACTCTCACCCCTTTGTTACATTCCCTGTTCTGTGAATAAGAATGCGGTGAACAGATGATGTGACATATCATACCCACATCCCCAGGTAAGCTGGTCATCCTACAAAGGAAGGATGCCATCCTCAGGGTTTCATATTTCAAATTTCAGTCTATGGGTCTGCCCCTGGAGCCTTTGATTTGGGTTAGTTTTATGGCTAAGGTTGGAACTGAAATTGTACAGATCTCCAGCCTGCTGCTTCAGCCTTCCAATCACATCTCTTACTAAGAAGGCTGAGCTCCCCAGGGAAGCAGTTTGTGGATAGCTTCCACCCCCTATTGGTATCCCAAGAGAACTAGCAAGGTCTGCTGAAGGTGGAGGGAATCACAGTGTCATCTCTGTCCTGAAAGAAAGCCCAGTTTCCAGTTGGAGAACAAAGAGTATATAGAAGGATGAAATGCTGGTGGAACAGCCCGGCTAAACAAATACTCCTGGTACAGTCATGACTGCCTCATCACTCAAAGGCAAAAGCAGGAGGGAAAATAATAGCACAGACTGCATCAACCAGGTAGCAAAGGAGAGAGGGAAGTGTGCAGTTCAAAAGCTAGCAAGGAACCATGTGATCTTTGGGTATCACCATGCACTGACTCTGAAAAGGAACTTCACACTGATTTTGGATGATACAGCCATTGAACACTCTCCTTCCCTCCCCATTTTAAAAACATGATAAAGCACTAGGGAGGTAGAGGCAGGCGGATCTCCAAGTTTGAGACCAGCCTGGTCTACAGAGTGAGTTCCAGGACAGCCAGGGCTACACAGAGAAACCTCGTCTCAAAAACCCAAAAATAAATACACAAACAAATAAATGAAATTAAAACATGATAAGATGTGGTGTTGTTTAGATGGGCTAGGAAGAAAACATGATAAAACATCTCTAGCTAGCATCAAATAAAGAATCAAAGATGGAATTAGTGACTTCTTGTGTCAGGATTATTTCACATATATTATCTTAAATTTTCTTAATAATCCTTTGATTCCTTATTGGATGCATGCAATAAAGGCATGGTGACCTTTAATCCCAGCTCTCAAAGGAAGAGGCAGGTGGATCTCTCTGAATTTAAGGATAGCCTGATCTACATAGCAAGTTCCAGCCCAGCCAAGGCTACAAACAACCAAAACAACTCACAACACTGTTCGTGGGACAGCTGGGATCTGAGTCCAGGTGGCTTTGGGCATCACTATACATTGCTTTAAAGTGGGTTGATGTCTGTAATCAAGCAGGTCAAAGGTGAAAGTGTGATTGCAAGCTTTTTTACCAGGTGCATTCTTTTCTACCCTCCCTGAGGCAATACAAAGGACAGACGTCATTCCTTGCTTTGTCGTGGAGTTCTGCAAGAAGACACAGGCGATACTGTTGTGGGGTGTCCACCAGAGAGGACTGCTAGGACATGGGTTTAAGCCAATAGAAAGTCTTTATTAGCTGGCTGGCAACCATATTGGGTGTTCGGGATCCCAGTGTAGCCCTGAGCCTTTCTCAGGGTGAGATTTTAATCACAAAACCATGTTCTGGGTTGACATACTTCAGATAAAAAGAACAGTTAGGCAGAAGCAGAACTACAGGAGCCAAAAAGCAAGGTTAGTACATTTAGAAACTTTCCCAGAACTGTATGGACTGTGATGGATTACATCTTTGTTTTCATTTTTGGCAGGTGGTGCTGTCTAAGCACTGAGTTTTACAGCCTGAATGGCACTTCCATCATGGAGTCAGTTGTGCTATGGTCCTGGGACCTACTAAGGTCTAGGGCCCTGTTACAGATACCTTTTAAAAACAAAACAGGACTCCTGCCCTCTCTCACAAATATAATGAGTCTTTCTCTGTCCTGCCAGCCAGCTTCCAAATCACAACATGGAGACTTGTTATAAATAATGAAAGCTCGGCCAATAGCTTAGGCTTGTTTCTGACTAGCTCTTATAACTTAAATTAACCCATTTCTGTTCATTTATGTGCTGCCATGTGGCTTGTCCAGCTGTCGACTCCTCCCTTTTTCTTCCCAGTGTCCTCTGTGCCTGGAAATCCTTCCTAGCTATTGGCTATTCAGCTTTTAATTAAACCAATCAGAGTGACACACCTTCACGGTGTACCAAAAGGTTATTCCACAACACACAAGTTTGTCTTGACCCTTTTGTCCTGACCAGTCTCAAGGACTGCGAATGGATCTGAACCTCAGCTTCTCATGTTTTACTCCATCTCCTGTCCTTCCTGGAGACTTTCCATCTTCCTTGTTTTTCTCCCTAGCTTGCCTCCCTTGGCTTTCGTGCATGCCAGGCACAGCTCTCCTGCCTGAGGACATGAATTTCACCTCCTTCCTGACTGTGTTGTCAGTGCATCTTAGGCTTCTCTGGCTCAACTCAATGCCTGAGACAGTCTGCCCACAGCCCTTCCACTCCAATGCAATACAGTCACCTTCCCACCTCCCTGCAGCGTCTGGCACTTCTGAGTGGGACATGCACCTGTCAGTGTCTATGCGACCCCACATCCGCGCACATGCGCCAGGGCTGCAAATATAGGCCAAGTAAATAGAGTTGGTTTTTTTTTAAGTTTATTACACTTATTTGTTGTGTTTGTGCATGCATGTATCTTATATAATATGAGAGGGACCAGCCTTAATATCATACTTCCCAGCGGCTCAGGAGAGAAAACTATGAACGGCGAGAACTATTTTCGGGAAATAGAATCTCAGCACACCGAGCTCTATAGTCCACTTGCTTTTAGTCCTCTGGAATAACATCCTGTTTACACAGCTTCAGTTCTGTTCTCGCATCTAGCTCCTTTCTTGCCTGATTTATCTGCTGTCTCCTCTAAGTTCTATCTTAATTCCTTCATCTTAATCCCACCCCATCTTGGTTCTCATCCATCTAGTTCCTTCCCATCTCAGCTCCTCTCTCATCTCCTACTCTCTCATCTTGTTCTTCCTCATCTTGTTCTTTCCTGTCTGGTTCTTCCTCACCTTCCATCTTGTTCCTTTAGTACTCTCTTTTAGCACTTCAATCTAGTTCTTCCCATCTAGTCTGTTCCTCTCCAGTTCTTACCCATCTAGTTCTTCTGTTCTCTTTTCTCTGTCTTGTCCTCAAGTTCTCTAGTCAAAATCCTCCTTCTCCCTCTCAGTTCTCCGACTCTCTCAGTTCTCCCCAAGTCTCTCAGGAATCCAGTTATAAACCCAAGCCATAGCAATCCTCTGGACAAGCAAGGTCACCAGGCTTGAATTCTACGGGGTCATAAAGTTGGTAAGAATTTTCCTCAGGCAGTGACTATCGGCCTTCTTTTACAACCCAAAATGGGAGTGGTAAAAGAGGAGGTCAACTGAGTGCTAATGACCAGTTAGTATACCAGAAAGGGGATCTATGTGCTCAGTCTACATTCCGAGAAGTGGTTAGGTAAGAAGTTAGGGGTCTGTTAGTAAGGTTGTATAAGAAAGGAGGGTCTCACCCTAAACTGCACAAGAAATAAAGCTATCCACCTGACCTAGGAGACAGGTGTTGTTTTGTTTGGCCTTGGGTGCTTGATAGGCATTTTAGATAAATACACTGTTAGGAGTTCTTGGAAGCACACAAGAAAATCATTTTAGGAACTAGGTAATATATATACAAAAGCTAAAATATCACCAAGACTTCTTGAGCCATGGCTTGACCTTCAGAAAAGTCCTTGACTTTTCCAAGTAGCTTTTGTGATAGTAGCGGAATTCCATTACACTTTCCTGTGGCTTGTAGCACATGAATGTGTGCACACGATACAACACACTAGTGGCAGCCAGAGGACAATTTCTTGCAGGACTCAAATCTCTCCTTCCACCCTGTGGGTCCTGGGAATTGAACTCAGGTCGTCAAGCTTGGTGGCTGGTGCCTCTACCTGCTAAGCTGTCTTGCTACTCCCCTCAACAGAGTTTTGAGACTATGAGACGAGAGTCCTAGTACAGGTGTGCATGTGATTTCAGTGTAGTCACAGTGAGACAGCCTCCTCTGAAGTTGAAGAGGGTGTTAGAGATGGCCTCATGGATAAGGTGAAGTCTTACCTGAATCTCAAAGAATGTGTAGGAGTTTCCATAATCTCCCACCAGCTAGGTTGCTATGGTAATAGCTGTAGTAGCCAACCAAAACTTAAGGAGTAGGAGAGCAAGGAGAGGTGAGAAAGTGCAAGGGAGGCTACTTTGGGAGTGTTGTAGTCTCATTCTGCGCAATCCCATAAGCTAGAACTAAAAAGTTCTATTTTTTCACTAGTTTCTTCCACTAACAGGGAGAGACTTTTCCTTTTCATAAGAGGAGATAATTATGTGAATAATTATTGTTTCCCATAGTAATGACTATATATTAAAGGTAGTTACAGTGTGTCAGTGGGTATTGTGTGCAAGGGTTCCCTCTTCCTGGATCCAATCTTCTCTAGGCTCCCAGACTCTATTGTTCGAGGCTCCCCCTGCTGGTTATAACTGGAAGTTCAGAAATCTGCTTCTCCTCGTCCATAGGACTGTATCCATCTGTGAATGCTTCAGTATACCCTGGAGCCCAAGGGCACGAATGGGTTAGTGAAGCTCAGGCTGGTTTGGTTCTGTTTCACTGGCTTGACAGCAGCGAAGGGTGTGGAGCGTGGAGGAAGCTGGTCATTCTAGGCAGTAGCCAAACTCAGGTCCAGGGCTCCTGTTCTCTGCTCCCACAGTAACCAGAGTTGCTGGTGGAATCTGCTGCGGATGAGGATGGGAGACTCTGAGAGTGGCTCGCACTTCCCCAGGCCGTATCCACGGAGTGGACCCACAATAGAGAGTCTCATTTTATTCCTTCATGGAGTGGCAGCCTCAGAAAGCCTGGCTGCTCCAGGATGGGAATTTGGTTCCCATTTCTCTTTCCATCTGCACCAAATGGCAGGCTTAGGTACCGAGATGGAGCTGAGTGCTTGGCTTGCAGGAGCCACTGCCCGGCAGCAGAGGTAGGTCCCCGCTCATCAGCTCCTCACTTGTACTTCTTCAAGAGAAGGTGTTGCTTCACGTATGTTCTGTCGAGAGTCCTTTGTCACTGCTAAGGAGCGGAGCCATTGTGGTTACTGTTTTTAGCCGCCGTCTTATTTATTAGGTGCACTGGCTGCCTTAGGTCGGGTTACTATTGCTGTGATGAAACACAGTGACCAAAAGCAACTTGGGAGGAAAGGGTTTATTTGGCTGACATATTCTGAATCACAGTCCATTGAGGGAAGTCAAGAGAGGAACTCAAACCAGGTAGGAACCTGGAGGCAGGAGCTGACACAGAGTCCATGGGGGTGGTGGTGCTGCTGCTTACTGGCTTGCTCATTATGGCTTGCTCAGCCTGCTTTCTTACAGAAACCAAGACCACCAGCCCAGGGGTGACACCACCCACCATGGGCTGAGCCCTCTCCCATCAATCGCTAATTAAGAAAATGTTCTATGGACTTACCTACAGTCCAGTCTTATGGAGACATTTTCTCAATTGCAGTTTCATCTTTTCAGATGACTCTAGCCTGTGCCAAGTTGATAGAAAACTAGTTAGCACACTGACCTTCAGAGATAGGCCAGAGCCAATTCCAGCATCCAGTATTTGAGTGACCCAGAATCTGCATGATCCACACATGTCAAGGCTGGCCACACATGTCAAGGCTGGCCATGCAGCCTGTGTCTTCTTACCTTCTTGGATCTATCGCTTTCTGTTTGTTTCCTGAGAGTCCTTCTGGGTTGCCTGCATCCACCCTGATGTTCATCTCTCGCTGCAATTCTCAGCCAGAATGTTTGGGAGTATGGGAATGGATCAGTCTTTCCCTCCTGGAGACTCCTGAGCTCCCTCTGCAAACCAGCCCCCATTTCCACCCCCAGATCCGTGTATGCTTAGCTAAGCTTCAGGAACAGGGGAGATGGCTCAGCTGTGAACATTAAAAAGCTCCTTCCTTCTTTGTGTTGAATTTTTCAGGAGAAGTAGATAGAATAGAAAGTTGGTCTGAGGAGTTAGAGGCCATTGCTGTGGTAAACCTGGTCATGTGATTTACAGGCTGTTGAGACTGGTCTGTGGAAGAGTTTGGAATTTTATGATAAAAAAAAAAAAGTCCTAGAATATCCTATGCAGAGCTGAATGAACCATTCTGGTGGGAGTTGGAAGACCAGAATACCAAGAGAAAGGCAGACAATCAAAGCCTGGCTTACAAGGTTGTGCAGGTGAACATGAACTCTATCAGGAACTAGACCAGAGGCCATTTATGTGGTAGTCTGACAAAGAACCTGGCTGTATTCTATCTATGTTCTGGAAACTTGATTAAGGATAAATTAGAAATGGAATAATGGGGGCTGGAGAGATGGCTTAGTGGTTAAGAGCACCGCCTGCTCTTCCACAGGTGCTGAGTTCAACTCCCAGCAACCACATGGTGGCTCACAACCATCTCTAGTGGGATCTGATGCCCTCTACTGGCATAAAGCTGTACATGCCGATAAAGCACTCATATACATAAATAAATAATAAAATCTTTTTCAAAAAGTAATAGAATATCAGGGGGCTGGAGAGATGGCTCAGTGGTTCAGAGCACTGGCTGCTCTTCTGGAGGGCTTGGGTTCAATTCCCAGCACCCACATAGCAGCCACAACTGTCTGGAGCTGTAACACCACTTCCAGGGGAGCTGACACTCTCACACAGACACACATGCAGGTAAACTACCAATGCACATAAAAACAAATAAAACTTAAAATAAAAAAAGACATGGCGCTGGGCGGTGGTGGCGCATGCCTTTAATCCCAGCACTCGGGAGGCAGAGGCAGGCGGATTTCTGTGAGTTCGAGGCCAACCTGGTCTACCAAGTGAGTTCCAGGAAAGGCGCAAAGCTACACAGAGAAACCCTGTCTCGAAAAACCAAAAAAAAAAAAAAAAAAAAAAAAGACATGGTCTAGCTTGTTTGCTGAAGGAAATTTCAAGATGGGATAGCATTTAGGCTCTGGCATGGCTACTGTTTACTGCTTTCAGGTCTACTGTGAGAAAGACCAGAGCGGAAGAGAAAGACACGAAAAAATGTGCAGTTTGGCAAGAAAAAATGTAAGCAAGTTTAAAGTTATAGGTAAGGCAGATTCAAAAGCAGCAGTAATTACTAAAGAGGGTAGCATCATTAAAGGAAAACCTATTCTGTACTGGGACAACAGGATGAGTATCTTGAGGGTAAGACCTCCATGCTGCAGGCTCTAACTTGTGAAAATGCAAATTCATTAAAAAAAGAGAGAGAGCTTAAGCTGATAATGCCCCTGAAAAGACTTCCTGTTCTAATGTAATGCTCTAGAGAAATGTCTCCCGGGCCAGGGCACAGGAATTAATAATACTGTGCTCCAAGGGGGCTAGACTCCACACTGAGCTGGTGCCTGAATTTGCTAGCGTCGTCAAGATGGTAGTTGTTTTGCAATCATGAAAGGTACAAGATTGACGGGATCATAGAGTTTTGTATCATGGTTCCAGAGAATCCCAGAAGCTGGGCAATATGTGGCAGAGTCCATTCTGCCAGAGGGCCCTGAAAGGCTACTGAATGAAGCTATGGAAGGAAAAGTCCAGGTTCCAATGGAGATGTCAGGATGTTGGAGATGCCTGGTCCTTGGGACATCCACCGAGGAAAGCTGTATACAGAGAGGAGCCAGCTCACGAAAGTGGATATGTGTCTGCTGGTGGTAGCACAGGAAGAAAGGGGCTAGTCAAGCCCTTTGGAGCCCAGGTGATTCCATCGTGAGGCCTGGGTGCCACACATGGAGCTGCAGGATTTGTATTTACCCTGCGGGGTTTTGGTGTTGTGTGGTTCTGCTCTTGCTTGCTCTGCCCCAGCTCCTCCCTGTTGTAGAATGTTATTTTGAGATGTGTTACATTTGTTTATGCTGTGGAACGTTTGTTTAATGATGCAAAGGTGTGTTGCGTTCTTTTATGTTGCATTTGTTTAACTTTGTGAAGCTGTGTTACTTTGCCTGTCAAAAACACCTGATGGTCTAATAAAGAGCTGAACGGCCAATAGCCAGGCAGGAGAAAGGATAGGCAGGCCTGGAGGCAGAGAGAATAAGTAGAAGGAGAAAAAGAGAGCCAGGGGAGCAGAAGAAAAGGAGAAGGGGAGGAGAACGTTGGGGCCAGCCACCCAGCTACACAGCAAGCCATGGAATAAGAAGTAAAGAAAGGTATACAGAATAGAGAAAGATAAAAGCTCAGAGGCAAAAGATAGATGGGATAATTTAAGAAAAGCTGGCTAGAAACAAGCCAAGCTAAGGCCGGCATTTACAAGAAAGAATAAGCCTCTCTGTGTTTATTGGGAGCTGGGTGGGGGGCCCCCCAAAGAACAAAGAATAAAGAGTTAAAAAAAAAAAAAAACAACAACCAATAACACCTCCCTTTTGGAATGAGAATGTGAGAATGTTTATTCTGTACCGCCGTATATTGGAACAAGGTGACTTTACATATTCCATTTTGCACGCATACGTCTGTGGGGGCTGGTGTGAGTGGTTGTGTGCCACAGCACACATGTGGAGGTCAGAGAACAACTAGGAGGTGTTGATTCACCCCTTTCACCACTAGGGGGCAGATTCAGGTGGTCAGGCTGGGCAGTAGGTATCCTTGCCCAGTGAGCCACCTTGTCAGCCCTACTTGACTTGTGATGTCACAAGGGCCGACGGTTAAGAGACTTCTCGAGTATCAGAAAAATCTTTGGACTTCTGAAGTCAATCTGAATGCGTTTTGCACTGATACAGCCTTGAGCCTACGGTGGACAAAGTGGAAGGCCATGGCTTCATAGTGATACGCTTGCATGTCCAGTTGACAATGACTACTAGGTTTGTGATGATCAATATTGATGATCAACTTGACAGGCTCTAGAATCACCAAAAAGCCAATCCGCTGGGCATGTCTTCAAGGGATTATCTACGTTAGGTTAACTAAGGTTAACTTATCCTGAATACGAGTGGCACCATTCCAGGGGCTGGAGTCTCAGACTGCATAGACGGAGAAAGCTATGGCTGGAGAAATGGCTCAGCGGCTAAGAGCACTGGCTGCTTTTCCAGAGGACCTGGGTTCAGCGTCCAGCACTCACCTGGCAGCTCACAACTGTCTATAGCTCTAGTTCCGGAGAATCAGAAGCCCTCTTCTGGCTTCTCTAGGTACCAGGCAGGCAAGTGGTGTGCAAACACACATGCAAGCAGAACAGCCACACATGTATGATTAAAAAACAAAATATCTTCCTAAAGGAGAAAGTGAGCTGCCTAGCAGCAGTTGTCTCTCTCTGCAGATGAGTGTGACCAGCTGCCTCACGCTCTGGGGGCCCATCTTCTCCGTGGTGATGGGCTTTCCCCTCACAGTGGGAGCCCAAAGAGACCCTTCTTGCTTTGCGTTGCGTTGGTCAGGTGATTTATCATAGGAACAAGAAAAGTAACAAACACACTTCTCACAAGCCTTTGAAAGGATGTTTTATGGCCTGCGTAAGTGATTAAGCACTACTCATTTTTTACTTATGTCGTAAAAGAGAGTGATAACGGGGGGGGGGGGGGTTAGTTACTCTAACCTGGTTATCATTCCTGTATCCTTCATGTATACAACCTAGACACATAGCTGTGATAACTCTCAGGCACACGGGTACACGGGGACAGGTGACAGATGGCTGCTTTGGCACCAAGTGCTCTTTGTCTCATCCACTAGAGGGTACCTCGGAGTCGTCCTACAGAGGCATGCAGGGAATCATCGCGCTTTAAATCTGAGCTAGAAAGCACTGACTTAGAATATCGACACAGACACACACTTCGGGCACATTATCAACCAGATTCAGTTTGCTAAAGACCGTCGTGTGCCCACTCCCTTTCCACGTTACAGTGTTCAGATACTCTTCAATTTTATACGGATAGTCAGTTTTGAAAATGGTTTTATCTTGCCAAGATAGGGGAGTACTCTATGTTTTACAACATACTAGCATTAAGTATTTTTCTAGTGGAAATTGTGATATTTAAGTTTACTAGAAAAGACTGCTAATTTTATTATCATCATCCCCCAAACTGTTTCTCTAATTTGTGTAATTAGTGTATTATTTAATTGGCTTCATCATTGAATAGTCCCATGAAAGACACAAAACATTATTTTTCTTTCATTAGCTTAATTCACTTCTTCCCATTCTCACTCCATGTTCCAGTAAGAGAAAATCACAATGCTCTACATAAAACCTAAGCATTGGAACTAGTCCAAATAGCCAGCAGCCACTAGGAAGCCCGCACTGTGGATATTGATATTAATATATCAGTTATATTATGTACAGGTTATAACACTATTGCAGAAGTATCAGAGATTCATTTACAAAACTGTGTTGACTACCTGTGCCATGTGGATGATGAATGAGGAAAAATAAAACAACAAAAACACCCTAACTCTTGAGAAACTGAATTGATATGCACAGAGTGTAGGGAGAAACTTGTAACCAAATAATTAGAGGGGCAGGATCATGGCAGGAGTGAGGGGTCTCTCATGCATTTATCACATGGCCTTGAGCAAACGAGTTCAACTTCTCTGGGCCTTGGCTTTGTCATCTGTTAAATGGGAGACAATTACCTACATTATTATTATTATTTTCTTTTCAAGACAGGATCTTGCGGTGTAGCCTAGGCTGGTCTTGAACTTGTGATTCCCTTGCTCTAGCTTCTTAAGTGCTGGGACTACAGGCATTCCCCACCACACTTAGCTCACATATCTTAATTTTGTTGGGAAAACTAAGTGAGACTATGAACATCAAGCTGAAGCTCTGGTGTTAAACACAGGGCTGGGTACACATGGCCTTCCTGTGTGCTTTAGCTATGTTCTTGCTGTGACAAAACACTAAGACCCAAAGGAACCTGGGGAGGAAAGGATTTATTTCAGCTCATGGGTCCCAGTCACAGTCCATCACTGAAGAAGGGGATCAGAGCAGGAACTCAAGGCAGGAACCTGGAGTCAGAAACGGAAGCAGAAACCATGGAGGAAGGCTGCTTCTGGCTTGCTCTTCATGGCTTGCTCAGTCTGCTTTCTCAAGCCACCCAGGACCACCTGCCCAAGAACTGTACTGCCCACAATGGGTGGGATCTTTATCTACTAATCGTTGATTTAAAAAATGCACTACAGTTACCTACAGGCCAGTTTTACGGGGACATTTTCTCAGTTAAGATTCCTTTTCCCAGATGTGTCTAGGTTTGTGCCAAGTTGACAAAAAACAACTAACAAACTGTGTGTCAGGGAAAGGGCTGCAGCCCATTGAGATCCTTCATGGCTGTCTTAGTTACCTGTCTATTGCTAAAAACAAACAAACAAACAAACAAACAAAACCTCTGTGATCAAGGCAATTTATAAAAGAAAATATTTAATGTGGGGCTCATGGGTTCATAGGGTTAGAATCTTAAGACCATGATGACAGGGAACATGGAAGCAGACGGGCAGACATGGCTCTGGAGCAGCACCTGGGAGCTTACACGTTTATCTGCAAGCAGGAGGAAGAGAGACGCTGAAAATGGTATGGGTTTTTGAAACTTCAAAGCTTACCCCCAGTGACACACCTCCTAACTTGCTCAAACAGTTCCACCAAGTGGGGACCAAGTATCCAAACGTGTGAGTCTATGGCAGCCATCCTCATTCACACCACCACAAAGACAGACTCTCTGAGCCAGCCACCAGCAGGATGATACAGACACACCATTTTTTCCTGGCTTCCAATCCCTGCTCTGCATCTTGGATTTCAGCACGGCTTCTGCCTGCCTCAGCTCGGCAACCTGTTTGGCTCTCTGTGGTTTCTGAGCTCAGGTCCCATCTGATTCTTGGCTCAGCAGCTTTTCTGGTCATCAGCTCACCCACAGATCTGCTTGAGAGGCACTTTTCTTTCCCCCTCCCATTCTGGGCTCCCAGCCTATTTCTCAGAGAAGAAAATTCTGTCTGAAGTTGGCTAGCCACGTGTGAGCCTATATACACTGGTCCTCTGTACTTCAAGGTTTCCTCTGAAGGGGTCTGCTTCAACTACTGTGCCCCAACATTGCCACAGAAATTGAAACGCAGGTTACCCTAAGGGAAGATTCTTCCTTGGTGGATTCCTACATGCCAGGCTGTCAAAAACCACTGGACTATCTAGAAAGTTGGACAAAGGACTGGAATGATGGCTCAGCAGTTAAGAATATTAGTTATTTTTACAGACGACCAAGGTTCCCAGCATCCACATGGCAGTTAACAAGTGTGTGACTTCAGTTCCTGAGGACCCAATGCCCTCTTCTGGCCTCTGCAGGTACTGCATGCACTTGGTGCACAAGCATCCACTACACAATTTTTAACTAAAAATTACATCTATTTTTCTATCTATCTATCTATCTATCTATCTATCTATCTATCTATCTATCT
>CABHPP010119101.1:5764-24370 GCA_902168425.1 Peromyscus attwateri | reverse complement strand
CTTCCTGCCTAGCCACTGGCCAATCAGTGCTTTATTAGCAACACATTTGCCATACAGAACAGCCCACAGCAGTTGTGTGAAGATTTTTCAGTATTTTAAAAGCTTACTCGTCTAATTATTATTTCTTTGCCTTTGTTTTCCTTTTGTATGAAAGAAGAAAGTCAACCGCAGACAGATTAAGTAACTTGAAGCTATAACGGGAACCTGGATTACTGCTTCAAGCTGAGTTAAAAGAACCAGGTAACAGGTGGCAAACAGTCACAGTTCCTTCGGAACAAACAGAGTTTTATTGCACAGAATGAAGTCTTCCTGTGCCTGAAGTTTGCTTTCAGAGTTTGCTAAGGCTAAAGACATATGAGGTCATCTTTAAAAGTTGTCATTTTCTCCTCCTGCTTCTGTTTATTGGAAGGACGTTACCATGTAGTACACACACAACAAAACAAAACACCAGTGTAAATAACGCCAAATCTTTTAAACCTACTACCCCAAATGTGTTTTCTTCTCTTTTTCAAAGACTTTAGAGCTGTTTTAGATTCATAGCAAAGTGAGTGGAAACTAGAACCCCATATGCCCACACTCATTACCCTGACCCTGTCCAGCTTGCCTATCAACAGTGCATGCCCAACTGTTGTATTTGCTGTAACTGATGGCCTACATTGACATGGGTATCACCCGAGCCCACAGTTCACAGCAGGGTTTACTCTTGGTTCCCGTACATTCTACAGGTCCAGACAAATGTCTAATGGAGTGTAGCGCTGATGACAGTCTCATATAGAGTAGTCTCACCACTGTAAAAGTCCTATGTGTCATGCCCAGTCACCCTTCAGTGTTATTTCTTGCCATAGGTGACTTTCACAGCAGGGGATGCTATGATCCTTTATCTCTGTCAGTACCCTACAGTTTCAGTTTGCTCACCATTTCAGAGGCATCCCTTTCAGAAGCAAAGTATCCTTTCTTCACATCAGGAGCAGATAACATGGGTTAAAGGTAATCCTCACATTCCTATCCTTTGGTAAGTTATTAATAAATACAAGTTTGGAGGGTAACCAGAGACCAGAGGATGAACTACTGAATGCCTTGGGGAGGTGGGGTGGGGGACACTTAATTTGGCATACCCAGAAAAGGGTTCTTGTATCGAGTAGCTGCAGCTGACACTATAGCTTGTTTGAGTCTTTTTACTTCTCATCAGGAAAATGTCATGCATTTCATATGCTGGATTGTGCTTCCTTATAAAGTAGGAAGAAAACTTTGAAACCTTTCTTGAGAGAGAGTTATGCTTTTTTTTTTTAAAGTAAGATCCCTTATTGATGTTTCACACATTCTGAGAATTGTGCACGAATCAGAGTGTATATGAAGTGTCACGCATACGATGCACTCTGCACACGTTACTCAACCAGGAAAGAGCACACAGTCTGTACTGAGGAATGCCTCACGCATCCTCCAGGGGCGCCTTCTATCACCATGCTGACTTTCACCCCACAGCTGGTTCATCCTCTAAAGTTTGCACCAACCGAACCAAATCCCTCTGTGTGTCATGAAATCTCATGATTACATCCTATTTCTTTGTGCATGTCTATAATATTTTGTTTATCCTTTCTATTCCTGATGGACACTGGGCAGCTTATAATTTGGGGCTGTTCTGAAGAGGGCTGACACAGGCTCCTGCCTCCATCTTTTAGTAAATTCTAGCCATGTTTTAATTGCATGCATACACAGCAGAAGGAAGGAGGCACCAGCAAAGCCATGGAGCGATACTGTCAAACAGTTGTCCAAAGTGGGTTTGCTTTCTATTTCCACTTTAATCTGAGAGGAATTTGGGAGAATTAAGGAAGAAGAATCATATTAAGAGTACTTTGCCAAATGGATCCCCAAAGTGTTTGCCTAACCCCTGTGGAGTGAGTGATCTTTTATGAAATGGTTTCTCAGTAAAATCATTGGTTTAATCCCATAAGGCATCCATTATCCTGGGACCTCCAGACCTCCACCAAGCCAGTTTCCACCCTCCCCTTCATCTCCTCTGTTGCTAGCATCCTTTGAACTGGATGAAATGCAAATAACTCCCATTTTCAATTCCAAAATGGACTTGAAATCAGTATGCAAGGGTAGTGTTGCCTGATCACACGGTGTCGGTGTCTGCCACGGAGCCTCCAAAGCGTGTTCCAATTCAGGACAAGGGGCCCTGAATGAAAATGCCTGTGTGTGTGTGTGTGTGTGTGTGTGTGTGTGTGTGTGTGTGTGTGGACAGGGAGCGTCTGAGCATGCCAGCATCTTCTAAAAGCTCTAGTTTTGCCTATTGTTGATCTGCAGCAACATTTCCAGTATCTTATCTACCTATCTATCTATCTATCTATCTATCTATCTATCTATCTATCTATCTATCTATCGTTTCTTTACGGGACAGAGTCTCACTACATAACTTCGGCTGACTTACAACTCACTTTGTAGACCAGGCTGGTCTCGAACTCACAGAGATCTGCCTGCCTCTGCTCCCCAAGTGCTGGGATTAAAGGCATGTGGCACCATTTGAAATGAATTTAAAAGGGGTCTTTTTTAAGGGGTCTCTTCAGGGAGTTGCACTGATGAAAGAAAGCTTTGGAATCCAAGGGAATGTTGCTGAGCACCTCTAGCAGGAGGCTAAGCTGGCTCCTGGGCTGGTGGTGAATATTCATAGGGCTCCCGGGGTGTGTGTGTGTGTTGGGGGGGCCATGAGAACCCATTGGCTTCTTTTCTTCCTCAGACACTACCCTACATTCCAGGCCAAAGGTTTCATATCCTTTGCTTTTTTAATACCAGAAGATAAATCTTTAAACTGCAGCACACCTGCAGAAGGTGGACTTTTTAAAACTGAAAATATTTAAACTTGCCATACAACGTGCAGCTAATGGGTGGCCCCGATTCATCTAATGACTGGGTGTAGGCCTCTGTTTGTCAACTGCTTTTCTTTGCCAAGCTGCTATCTCAAAAGTACATTCCAATTCTGTGACATCTGTGTTGCAAACATTCTCCAGGGATCACAAACGTCTCTGTCCACCCTGTTCTTTTCTTCGCTGTTTCTACTCTATTCAGCCTTAGAGGCTTCAGAGCAACCCAGTTCTCCATAGCACAGCCTGGGCTCTGGAGGTATGTGATACCTTCCAAGTTATTTCCATTAAAACTGTTCCACTGAGCTATCCAGCGTGGAGGACAGATGGTTCAGCTCTTGGCTGGCTACAGAATACTATCAGACTAAAAATATTTTGTCTTCATCCCCAGGGTTGGAGGAGCCTTCAGGGCGGGAACCAAGACTGGAGAGTCACAAAAACACAGCTTGCTTTTAAAAACATCCTCCGCTGACATCCTCTCCCATTGTGACTGGACCTCATCCCCTTTCACAAACAACCCGCCTGCACCACTGTGCAGATTCCATGGTTTCCCTGGGAGCAGGAGGGGGCTCCCAGCAGCCACTGGAGAGCAGTTTCAGTTGTCAGTAGGAAGAAATAATACTGGAAAAAATGGATCTGAAGAAGGAAGGGGGTGGGGGATAGGCTTCAGGACCCTTGGGGCTTCTTGGTGATGTCCCACATAGCAGCACATATAAAGCTAAGAAAGGTTCCCCTTTGGATGATGGTGGAAGCATTTCTGTATCCTACAGGGACAGAGATCCACAATTCACCTTCCAGTCTTCTGAATGCTGGGTGGGTGCTGCCTAGCCCCAGGTCCTCTGGACTCCATGGAAGGGCAGGCCATGGGACAAAGCCAGGATAAGCAGGGAGAGCTGTGTGAGTGGCTCTCCCACCCTCCACCTGCTACAACAGACTCGACCCAAAATCAGAAGACAGGGGGCGTTCCAGAGGTGGGACAGTGGGATGCTGAGACCCAGAAGAGAGCCCACGCCACCTCATGGACCGGTGCTTTGGAGAGGTGTGTGTGCTGACTTGGCACTGCACCTATAGGCAAAAGATGACCCGACTTCTGAGGTAGACGCAGCTCACCACCTCTGGTGAAGTCAGAGGTGCTTAGTCAGGGCCAGTTATTGCCCCACATCACAAAGGTGGTGAAAGGCCAGCAAAGGAGCTGCCCCACAGGAAACACAGCCGAGGCCTTGGAGATGATCCCCCGCCACTCAGAAGCCTGGATAGACATTTGCATTCTGACTTCTGCTGCACCCCATGAGGCTAAAATGCTCGTTCCACTTGTGTGAGAAGAACATGTCACTAAGACAGCCTGTCGCAGGAGATGACCACAATAGTTAAGGAAGAGACCACTGAGTCAGAGGACTAGGGTGACATGTGAGTGCTTGGCTTGGCACTTAACTTGCTCCATTTCTTAGGCTTGTTTGTAGCATTTGACAGTTGAACTAGAAACCCAAGAAAACCTTCTAGTTCACAATTCTATGTCTGTGAAAAACAATAAAATTAATAATTGACATCTACGCTTACAGTTATTGTAAATGAAGTAGGCACACACTATGGCCGGGGTGGTTTACACTGTCCCTGGGCCAGCGGCTGCATCGGCTAACTGAAAATCTCACGTCCCACACATCTACACCGGTAGCAACTGCTGATGTTTAAACCTGCTCCTCAGTCTAAGGAATACTTTCAAGTGTGCTTCCTTATTGTGGTTTGAATAGAAATGTCCCTCAAAGGCTCATGAAAATCGGTCCCCAGCTGGGGCTGCAGTTTGGGAAGGTTATGGAACCTTTAAGGAGAGAGAGCCTTGCTGGAGGAAGTGCATCACTAGGGGAGGGCTTTGGGGCTGCATAGCCCGGTCCCACTTCCTGTTCGCTCTCTCTTTCCTGTGTGTAGATGAAATATAACCAGTCAGCTTCCTGCTCCTGCCACCATGCCTTCTCTGCCCTCTGCAATGGCAATGCTTGCCCGCCATGATGGACTCTATCCCCTACAACTATAAGCCAGAACAAGTCCTTTCTGACTGAAGTTGCTTCTTGTTGGGGGTATTTTAATCACAACAGAAAAGAAGTTAATACCCGTCTCATTGGAGGCTCATGGCAACCCCACTTGATAAGAACAGCAGGTACCCACCCCTGCCCCCACTTTCCAGATGGGCAAGGTGAGGCTCTGAGATTGCCATCTTGGTGAAGTTCATAATGAGAATCAGTTCTTACAGAGAATACCCAGAGGAGCTCAGGAGAGTAAGAGGAGGAAACAGCTGTAAACCTTACAACCGGGAGACACTAAAGGTAACAAACTTTAGAAAGTGTGGCATGGGCACAGGGTGGAAGGGCCATGTGACAGTCACCAAGGTACTGGATGCTATTCTTTGTGGTCCTCACGTCCCCGAGCAGCAATTCTCTGGTGAGGTGATAGGGCCTGGGTTCTTTTTGTTTTTTTTTTTTTGGTTGTTGTTGTTTTTCGAGACAGGGTTTCTCTGTGTAGCTTTGTGCCTTTCCTGGAGCTCACTTGGTAGCCCAGGCTGGCCTCGAACTCACAGAGATCCGCCTGGCTCTGCCTCCTGAGTGCTGGGATTAAAGGCGTGCGCCACCACCGCCCGGCTAGGGGCCTGGGTTCTTTATTGAACTGATCAGCTCCCCGATTCCAGCATTTCTTCTGTATACTTCTCCATCAAGTCCTTGGGCCACCAGACATGCCTAGTCAAGACCCTACCTATGACCACAAGCAACAGCCCCAGGTTTCTCACCATCTTCCAAAGGCATGCCTGCCTTCGAAACAATGGGTCAATTTTTATTAAATCCCACATGGTCCCAATACTGTATAGATGGAGTATGGTATGCTCCATTTGTCTACTGAAGGAAGTTACATTCCTGACCACAGCATCCAGCAACATCTGCAATCTGGCCTCGGGTGTCGGTCCGGCTCCACAGGCTACTCAGCATGAACATACCCTTCAAGACCTGGACATGTAGGCTTTGCCTCACCTAAAATATACCATGTGCCAGTTTTTTCCCACGCCTTGCATTTGTTGAGAGCAGCTAATCTCAAGTTTCTCTGAGAATCAGGGAACAAACTGGGTAATTGGTTCCAAACTACAGCTGCCTGGACCACCTCTGGAGAGTTTGAGGAAATCCAGGAGGGCACTGGGCAGCACGCAGCCTTTTAAAGAATCTTCCCAACGGCTGGAGGGGCAGCTCAGCCAGTAAGGTACTTGCCGCATAAGCATAAGGGCCCGAGTTCAAATCCCAGAACCTATGGTGGCGGTGGTGAGCTGGATATGGTAGCATGTGTTTCTAGTCCTAGACATATGAGGTTGGTGGCTTCCCCATGCATGTCCCCACATGCATATCTGCACACACACACACACACACACACACACACACACACACACACACACCAAGCTTCCAAGTGATACTAAGGTTCATCTTAGTTTGGAAACTTCCTTTCCAATTTTTTAAAAAATAGGGTCACATTATGTAGCCCTGGCTGTCCTGAAACTCCCTATGTAGACCAGACTGGCCTCGAACTGCTGGGATGAAAAGCATGCACTAGCTTGCCTCATCTCAAGAATTCCCTTTGATATGCACTTACTTCCTGGCCTTAACACATCTTTCAAATGCATCTGGTCAAGGTACACACCATTTATATAATGTAATCAATTACATCTGCCAGTGCTGGGATTAAAGGAGTGTGCAGTGTTTAAGGCCAGCCTGGTCTACAGAGTGAGTTCCAGGATAACAAAGCTACACAGAAAAACCCTGTCTCGAAAAACCAATAAATAAATAATAGCTAGCTAATTAACAGTTTCTCCATTGGACTTGAAATTCTTGGCAAGAACATTGTCTTATTCATATTTGTATTTCCAGAGTCTATAGATGCTGTGCATATTTTTTTTTGTAAAAACAATATATTTTCTATAATAAAATTCCAATGCTACAAGCTTAATTAAGACACTACCTTTTCTCAGGCACTCTTTATTTCACTGGACACCTTTGCCCCCTTCTCGGCTCTGACTATAACATGCAGTTACTCCATCCACATAGTGACTTGAATTTACACTTTTATTCTATCCACATAGTGTATTGAGCTTACATATTCCTTTGATGATTTCTACTAAGTGAAGGTAGAAATTAAACAGTGCCTTTTATAACCGAGTAGCTATAATGATGCAAACAGCCAGCATAAGACAAGTGTCAGATGCTGTCTTCACTAGAGAATGAACTGTGCATCTTACTAGCACACCAGTGACCTATACTTTCATTATTGAGAACAGTTCTAATCTAACCACAGAGCAATGGCGGAATGAAAGATTTGAGAACACCCTGACTACTGCATCAGCGTAGGAGCTAACTCCATTCTACACCACACTTTCCTGCTTAAAATTCTTTACAGACCACTCTCAACTCGTTCTAGAATAGTCTTGTTTCCTGGAATTTTGCTCCTAGTGTGTGTGTCTTGGCAAAAAGCAATTCTAATTCTTCCCATATGTAATGCACAGGTTACCCCTTGAGAACACTCCCTACTCCCAGCTGAGAGATCTGTGTGCATCAGAAATAAGCATCCCCTTCTGTGGGACCACAGGCCTCTCTCTGCCATGCTCCAAGACTTGACTGTAGTGTCATTCCTCTCATGATCAAACCATCTCAAGTGGACAGATGCCCTCCCAGCATCCTCCTGGAGTACGAAGGTCTGGACACAACCCTCCACAGAGAAGTCAATTTCCTTCTGTCTAATTAGAACACAGAAGCTGTGGCTGCTTCCTTGCTGCAGGCCAGCCATGCTGAGTGCAAGATGACTCCAGCGAGCCTTGCTGGAGGGAAGCTAGGCATTCTAAAAGTGATGAGTCTATTAAAGGCAGAGGCCTGATGAAAGGATCCACTGATGTTATCTGAAGATCAAGAGAGCCAAAACCAGTGGCCTAAGGAAAGAAACTATGTTATCATCTAAAGCAATGGGTGTGCTACGAATAAGCTAGCCACATACATGCTGTATAGTGCAGCAATCTGTTGTGTATGTCCTCTGGGGACCATTGGCTGGTCAGCCTGCCTGTCCACCGCCTGCTCGCCTGTCTGCCTGCCTGCTTGTGCCTACCTGCCTGCTTGGGCCTACCTGCTGCGGCCTGTGCCTACCTATGCCTATCTGCCTGCCTGTGCCTGCTGTCCGCCTGCCTTCTTGCTTGCTGCCTGCCTGCACAGAATCAGGGCTTTAGGCAGGAAACCTTTGCTTCCCTAAGTGTGCAGGAAGCTCTGGTGGAGCGAAACCCTGTCCTGAGTCTGGAGGATGTGACAAGAGGCCAGGGAAACGGCCCAGCAAGCGCTTTGGCCTCTGACACCCACATGGAGCATGTGTCCCTCACCTTGGCAAGAGGTGGAACTGTGCTTAACCATGACTCTGGAGTTGGGGAGAACTCTAGAGATGGATCCTATAACACGAGATTTTAGAGAGCAGAATTCTGCTTTTCTGACGTACGTGCCAGAACTTGTACATTTCCCCCATCACTTGCCTCATAGGTAAGATACCCACCCCCAGCACTCCACCTACCCATCCCCCTTTCTTCAGCAAACCGGACCATACCAAACCCGAAAACCCAACATTTGAGGACTCTATCAGTTACTTCTATAACTGAAGTTACTTTACTTTTCTATATACTTTTTTCCTTTTTTAGACCTCTGACTTATAAACATGATATATTTCATTAGAAAAAACTTAAAAAGGCACAGAAAGGGAAGAGTGAATATCGCTCTTCTATTGAAAAAATCTCTATATATGCATAAGGCAGCTGTCTTCAGAGACAAATGTAATGTCCCCAACACATGCTCTCATGGCTCCCTATAGGAAGAAATTAGATTTATTTCAGAGTAGGCCAATATTCTACCACCTCTTAAGTCAAGCAAAAATAATTATCATAAAAAGAAAAAGAAATCCTCTGGTAGGCCACATCCGGCTTTAGTGTTTCACAGTCCATTTATTTCAAGCTGGTTCATACCAATAATGGCAATTTCAAGTCGACACACTTCAGTTCACCCCTTCCTACAGTAAATGACCAACAGTTAAAGGCCAGCTTGGTTGGCATGCTGGCTTGCTCTGGAATAATATGCATTCAAAGCCCCTCTCTAATTCTGATGGCTGGTAAGAGCAAAGGGTATACCCCAGGCTAGCCAGTGGCTGGCAAGAGCAAAGCTCAGCCCAGGCTAGCCAGGGGTGGAAGAACTGTTAAATGAGGACTTAGTTCCTCCCTAGTCCAGAGTGTCAACATTAGTAACATCTTTCCATGAACAATGAAGAACCCAAAGCTACCAAGAAATATATCCTTTGAGGAGAGGGACAGGGAGAGGATTCATGCATGCCTTGGTACACCCTAGTTAGCTACTATATGTGCTTTTGTGGCCATGGTACAAATGTGCAAGAGAGCTGTATTTGAAAATGGCCTCCTAGGATGCCTCCCTAGGACTAGCTGGGCTCCAGAGTGTTCAACATCCTCTGCAGGTTGTCTTCTCAGGTGGCTTTCCTAAAGCTGCTCACAGCGGACTAGGTGAATAAAAATCTTTTCTGATATTGGCTAAAGGCAAATGTAATTAATAAGTGAAATGAGCACTTTGATTTTAAATTGGTCATTTTAAAGTTTTCTGTTTTTTATTATGAGTATATGTGTGTGTAGGTATGTGCACATAAGTGCAGGTGCCCACAGAGGCCAGAAAAGGGTTTCAGATGCCTTGAAGTTGCAGTTATAAGCCATCTGATGTGGGTGCTGGAAACTGCTCATGCCTCTGCAAGAACAGCACATCTCTTCTCATAGCCACTGAGCCTCTCCAGCCCCCTGGATGAACTTTTAAAAACCAAAGAGTGTCTTTTGGGTGACCACAAGAAAACATGCACAAAAGCACAAAGTATCTGAAAGCAGGTTTCCCACTGTCCACTTAGCAGCATTTAAGACTAGGTCTACACTAAGGCTCTCCTGCCGAGAAGTTTAAAAGGTTCAATTTGGAAAGAAAATAAGAGACAAAAAGGTCTGTCCATCACCCTGCCACTAAGGTCTGTCTGTCATCCCTGCCACTGAAGTCTGTCTGTCATCCCTGCCACTAAGGTCTGTCATCTCTGCCACTGAGGTCTGTCAGACATGGCATCAGAGGGACTGCAGATTATCACTTGCCTCTGTATGGACGTAAATGTGCCAACCTATCAGAGAAATCAAACTACTGAAGACTTCCCTAGAACTGGAAAGTGGCTTAGTCTGGTTCATGCAGCATGAGGTGGAAGAGAAGATTCCTCCCACAACGCCATGTGAAAGGTGAGTTAGGGTTAAGGGCTTTAGACGAGGTGAGAATGTTCTACCCTCATGCATAGCAGACAAGGTAAGCTAAGCTCTCACGTAGCTTCCCCCCCCCCCCCCCCCCCCCGGCATGTCGTGTGGTATGACATGCCTACTTCTTGAAGGAGTCCATCTTCTCCCACCCGAGAAACAGAAGCTGCCACTGTCCTCTGCAGTCTATTCCTGACTATGGTGAACAGTTCAGTGCTGGGCAAATGACATTTCAAGGACTCTTCCCCATGACTTTCTGACATGAGCTAGGGGTGGGGTTTGGCTCCAGTGAAGTAGAGAGGCTCTGGGCTCACAGCTCTGATTGACAGCTCTGAGCATGAACGACGCCATCAGAGCAGAGAGAGAAATCCTGCTTGATGGCAGCTGTCCCCTCAGCAGCCTGGTGTAAGTTCCCTGTTTCTGCCGATGTTCCGACTGCACTAGGTCCTGACCCCAGGCCCTCCCAATGTGACCTGCTTTGGAGTCAGAGCTAATGGAGGTTAGCTGTGACGAGCTCAAACTGGGAAGCCGGGATGACCAGCGTCCTCACAAGAGTCAGACGAGAGGGGTAGAGGAGAGAATCCTGTATAAAAGGAAGGCTGAGGTTAGAGTTATGATGCCACATGCCAAGGAACATGTGAGGCCACCAGCAGCTGCCAGAGGCTGGGAAGGAAAACTTGGAAACTCAGAAAAGCTGGTGCTGGTTAATAAAAAAGCCTTGGTCGGCTTCCTTTCTGGTCAGCTATGGGATATGCAAACATTCTCTCATTAGCAGCTCATTCCGCAGAACCTGGGAGACAATTCCTAGAAGCTTTGCGGTTCCCGCCTGTGCTTCTCCGTGATTGATCTCAGCCTGGCAAATGACTAAAAGCAGATGTCAGGCCTAGTGCTTGGTTTTGCCTCAAAGAGCGAGGCTGCCTGTTTGGATAAGAGGCAGCCCTGGCCCCTTTCCTCTCCCAGGGGACCAGAAACCTGAAAAGGAAAGAGCCCTGGAATTTTAGGTAGAGGGTGTTCACTGGGTAGAACCCTGTCCCCTAAGCATGCTCACCCTTCTTAGCGGGTGAGGCACAGCAATGATCTGGAGCCAAGACCCTCCTTGCCGGGGAAGAGTCTAAATGTAATAACTCCTTCTGGGACAAAACAAAAGGAATAATCCCAGAGCCCAGAGAGGAGGCTGGGTCTGGGGAAAGCCAGAGGCAAAGGTTATACTGTCGGTCTCCAAGCCATGGCATGCAACACCCAAGGCTGGGAGACAGCAGTAGAGTGGGCTTTCCTGAGAGTTTCCAGAAGGCACCTACTTGGATCACAATTTCGATTCCAAACTTCTAGCTTCCAGAACTATGACAGACCACATTGCTGCCATTTTTAGCCACCACATTCACAGTAATTTGTCATGACAAGCCTAGGAAACTTATACAAGGCATGAGGAACTACACTAGCTGCCCAGGGCAGACACAGCATGTGTGGCAGGTCTCTGCTTAGTCACTGTGGCCTGTGTTCTGTGGCAGCACACACACACAAAAAAATACTTGGAATTTTCAAGATTTCATTTAGAAATTGCTTCATAATCAATCATAATGTTAAACTTAACACTGGCCTAAAGCCTTTGTGTCTGTGTAAAATCATTTCTTAACTCACTGCATGATGTGTGTGCCAGGCTGGTGTGTGTCGGGCTGGCAGAAAGTCTGGTTGCAACAATCCTACAGCTACATGATGATGCTGGGCAGATTGACATGGATGGATCACCAGACACAGGGGACAGTTGTCTGCTGGGACTTAGTTCCATGTCTACTTAATCTTTTGTATTTGTTGATGGAAAATTAAAACCGATGCCACTACATGACAATTGAAAGGAATGTCAAGAATCTTTAGTTATGGCCACATGAATAAAAGCATAGAACAGCATCCGCAACCTGGCCTCATTCACATAAAAATGTATTATCTGAGTGTGGTGGCTCATGCTTATCATCCAGTATGTAGGGGACTCAAGAGGAGGGTGTCTGTGAGTTCAAGGCCAGCATGGACTCTGGAGTAAGAAACAAAAACAAGGTGCTAACGAGATGGTTGAGAGTTAAGAGTGCACAGAGGACCTGTGTTCCGCTCCCAGTACCCATGCCGGGCAGCTCACAACTGTCTGTAACTCCATTTCCTGCGAGGTCTGATGCCTCTGTCCCTGAGGGCACCTGTCTCCTCATGCACATACCCACACAGACACACATAATTAAAAATGTTTAAAACTATAAAAATGAACAGAAACAAGACATCCTTCTACACGTGTGTCTGTGCAGAGTACACAGGAGAAAATCGAGATCGACAGTAACACATTCTATAGGGAGAAATGTATGGGACTGAGCTCCATATCTGTAAACACACTGCAACACGCCACTGGCATCAGGGACCAAACTCTCCACAGGCAGCCCTGGGGACCAGGGCTGTGGAATGGCCAGAGTCGCTCACTTCACCTTACGCCAGCCTGGCAGACTGCTGCGCAAGCTCTGGCCGACTCTGTGTTTCTGTCAGTGAAGTGTACCGGATGTAGCCATGTCCATTTATTACGGGGTATTTAGGCCGCTGTGGTCTTAATGCAGCGGGTATGACAGGTAAAAGGGAGTAAGGTCCAATGGCCTATCTCAGAAAGACCAAGCCATCAGTCTCATGATTCTGTACTATGCACTTACTTACTTACTTTACATCACGTTGTTGCCTTGTTCATTTTTTTGAGACATGGTCTCCCTGTGCAAACCAAACTGGCCTCAGACTCACACTCCTTCTGCATTACCCTCCAGTGCTGGGATTATAGTCCAAACTGATGTGAGTTCGGATTCAGCAAGACTCCAATTAGCCAATGGCTCTGCCTGGGATGACTTTAAATACCTATCCTACAAGACTTGGTGCTTTTTTTTTTTTAGGTTTAAAATTTGTTTGAGATTATAATTGAATTACAATATTTCTCCCTTACCTTTTCTTCTTCCAAACCCTCCCAAATAATTGCCCCATCAATCCATGGCTTCTTTTTAAATCAATTGTTGTTACACGAATAGTGTATTTGTATGTGTATATATATTCCTAATATAACCTGTTCTGCCCATACAATGTTACTTGTATGTATGTTTTCAGGGCTGACCATTGGCACTGGACGATCAATTGGTGTGTTCTTTCTTCACTGGGGAAGATTACCTCTCCAGCTCCCAGCTCTCCTCGGCTGCCTACAGTTCCTTGTTAAGGTTGAGGCTGTGTGGGCTTTTCCCTGCCCACTTTGGAACATCCATTGGTCATCTTTGTTTGGCTCATGTTTGGGCAGTCATGTTGGTGAGACTTTATGGGTGTAGCTTCTGACGTTAGCAGGAGACACAGCCTCACAGCAAGCCTCCTGATCCTCCACAAGACTTTTCGTTTATTTTTGTTTTTCAAGACAGGGTTTCTCTATGTAGCCCTGACTGTTCTGAAACTCGCTCTGTAGACCAGGTTGGTCTCAGACTCACATAGTTCCACCTGCCTCTACCTCCTGTAGAGTGCTGGGATTAAAGGCATGTGTCACCACTGCCCAGCTTCACAAGACTTCTTAAAAACAACATTTATAAGCTGATTGGCTGGCAGATAGGGATCTTGGGCCATCACTAGGAATCTCCCAGGAAGCATGTGAGGACTCAGATAGCTTTAAGATGGTACAGAAAGAGAAATAATGGTCTGGGAAAGAGAAGGGTTCTCATGTGAAGATATTACGAAATCAAGGTTTGAACAAAAACACGAATATCCATTAGATGTTCTGCAGTGGGCTCCTCTCAACACCCAGAGTTGTGTGTCCGCATCATGGCTTGGACAGCCTAAGAGACTTTGGTGAGCATTGTGTTTATCTGTACAGTAGGTCATTAAAGCAGGCAGCTTGGGGAGGGAGGAGGGAGAGAGCCCTGAAGTGTTCTGAAGTCAGCTTCGGCTCTCGGAGCCATGTGCAGCTTTCCTAGTGGGTTTTCTTCAGTGAATCACTTGTATTTCCTGGGTCTCAGGTTAGACTACATTAAATCTGCAGAACTTCTCTGCCCTGATATTTCTACAGGTCCTGACCAGGGATCACCTTGGACATGGAGACGCAGGTAAGGAAGCCATCATTCAGGCTGGTACAAGGCTAGGTCTGGGAATAGAGAAACCACGGCCTTTTAACCTCTGATAGCCCAAGTTGGCATAAATGAACTGACCATGCAAGGCCTCAAATATCACACGACTCTGGCTGGGGTGGCATCAGGGTCAGTTCAAGCACAGCTCACAAAGTGCATTGATTCATGAGTACATGTGAGCTAAAAAAAAAAAAAAAAAAAAAAAAAACCTCACTTTTAAATTTTTGTTTTTGTGGCACCAGTACCTTGTACATGCTAGGAAGGTGCTCTACCAGTGAGCTACCTACCCTCTTAAACCTGATTCTAATTCTTTTTACGACAACTTCTCAAATAGCATTTGCGTAGCCTGCACGTTCTCATGAATCCATGTCTTACTCAGACATGGTGTAAAAGCTAATTGGTTCACGTTCTTTGGGAAGGACGGAGAAGCTGGATCAGATGAGGCATCAGGTTCACCTACAGATTCCTCAGTACAAGTCACAGTGAGCACTCTGCTTTCTCCCTGGTCCTGCCAAGGCTGATGGGCCTTCTGAGTTCTTAGACATCTGTGAACTGCCCATGACCCCACCACCCTGATGATCACATCTCCCATGGAGACACAAGGGAACTAGCGAGGTTAGTCCCAAACCTGGTGACACTTGGTTAGGTACCAATGAAAGCCCCTTGATGCCAAGGACCAGCCTGACAAGGCAGCCACCTGCCTCTCTATTCATGTGCTGGAAAATCCTGCTGATAGACAAGAGTCCTGTACCCATGAGCCACCAAGGCTGCCATCGCAAGTCACTGGGCGGGCCCACAACAAAAATTCCTGCCTCAACTCAACTTGAAGTTGGAGCCCTAAGCCAGCTCAGAACATGAAACCCACAGGTTAGCAACAGCTTGTGCTCCTGTGTCCACCTGACAACGGAACACACCTGGCCACAGAGATCACAAAGACTGGTCTAGGAGATGTGGGACATGACACCCTTGGGTGAGGTTAGACATGCAGAAGAATGCCAGGGTGGTAATATTTTTAGGTTTCTTGTCTTTTCTACGCAAACTTCCTACCTATGGCCACCAGGATGTCTTCTTGGTACAAACTTTATGTTAGAGGGAGAGTTGGTGCAGAGTTAGGAGTAAGCAAAAGGATTTAGCATGCTCACGGGACTTAGCAGCTGGAGAACTTTTACTGAAAACTTAGTCACACAAGAAAAAAAAGAGGGGCTAGAGAAAGTCAATAGAATGCCCATCACGCCAGCGTGGGCTGACATTGATGCCCAGCCCCCGTGAAGAGACAAGCGTGGTGGTGTGCACTTACAATCTCAGCCCTGGGGCGGGGGTGGGGGTGACACAGGCGCTTGCTGGATGGCCAGTCTAGCCTACTTAGTGGGCCCCAGGTCCCAGTGGGAGGCCGTGCCTCAAAAAATAAGTGGATATCTCCTGAGAAAATGACATTGAAGTTGGACTCTAAAACACACACACAGACACACATTCACAGACACACACATATTTACACACACACATTACACACACACACACACATATATATATATATATATATATATATACATATCACATACATGCTGTGGGATGTTCTGTATGGCAAATGTGTTGCTCTGATTGGTCAATAAATAAAACACTGATTGGCCAGTGGCTAGGCAGGAAGTATAGGCGGGACTAACAGAGAGGAGAAAAGAACAGGAAGGTGGAAGGAGACACTGCCAGCCACCGCCAGGACAAGCAGCATGTAAAGATGCCGGTAAGCCACAAGCCACGTGGCAAGGTATAGATTTATAGAAATGGATTAATTTAAGATATAAGGACAATTAGTAAGAAGCCTGCCACGGCCGGCCATACAGTTTGTAAGCAATATAAGTCTCTGTGTTTACTTGGTTGGGTCTGAGCGGCTGTGGGACTGACAGGTGAGAGAGATTTGTCCTGACTGTGGGCCAGGCAGGAAAACTCTAGCAACACATACATATACGTACACACATTCACATAAACCTATAATACATTCATAAACACCTATAATGCACACATTCACACACACATATACATACACACAGTTACATACACATATAATAATATAATACACACATTCACACACACACACAGGGGACTTGAGGAATCAGTGAAGTACTGATAATGTAAGAGGATGACTTATAACAAGCTAATTACCCATAGAAATGCCATTGCCTTATGCACTCTCTAGAAACCTCATATTTACATTTATAATTCTGTAAACAAATAGTGTATATAATGTTTATTAGCTCAAATAAGAAATAAGCAATAGGGCCAGGCATAGTGGTGCACGCCTTTAATCTCAGCACTCGGGAGGCAAAGTCAGGCAGATCTCTGTGAGTTCTAGGCCAGCCTGGTCTACAGAGTAAGTTCCAGGACAGACAGCCAGTGCTACACAGAGAAACCCTGTTTTGAAAAACAAATTAAATAAATAAATAAAGAATAAAGTTTTAGGTTTCATTTACATGGCAAATGCATGGCCAACCTGTAAGTTAAGCATGGGCCCCTGATGATGGTCACAGAGAGCCTATAGAATATGGTCTTTGAAGACAGAAATGTCATTCAGACCCTGGCCATGCTAAAATTATCTATAAGCCTTCCTACAAGTGGCTCTGGTCCTCAGCCTACTGTTTTGTTTTTACATTCCTATTTGTTTTATTTCGTGTGCCATAGTGCACGTGTGGAAGTCAGGAGACAACTCTAGAAAGTTTGTTCTCTTCTAACTTATGTCCAGGGATGACCTCAGGCTTGGTAGCAGGTGCCTTAACAGCTGAACCATCTTGCCAGCCCTAGCTTACTTATTTGTGGCAACAGAGTTGGTATAAAGGATTTTAATGAGGCATATCTATAAAGTGCTATGAAAATAAGAGTGAATTAATGATTACAGCATCATCACCCTTAATTAGACATCCCTGCCCTCAGGAGCTTGAAGGAGAGGAGGATTGGTGTGCCTGTAATAGGATCAAGTGATTGTCATAATGTACAAGGTGAGGGTGGGATGAGTGGATGGGTGGATGGATGGATGGATGGATGGATGTCAGCAAGGTCAGAGGTGAGTGCTTGACAGGACTGAAGTGTGGGGAAGGAGTTTACAAGGGAGCCAACATTCTCTCCTCCTCACCCATCCATCCACCCACCCATCCATCCATCCATCCATCATCCATCCATCCACCCATCCATCCATCCAAATACCCATCCATCCATCCACCCATCCATCCACCCATCCATCCATCCATCATCCATCCATCCATCCATCCATCCATCCATCCATCCAAACACCCATCCATCCATCCATCCATCCATACATCCAAACACCCATTTATCCACTCAAATCCCTGCTCACCCACTTGCCCACCTCTATGCTTTGGCTCCCAATGTGATGGGGCACCTTTACCCGATCACATTTTTCAACAGGTAGCCGACAGTGAACACGACACAAGCACATAAGAATTTCAGATAATGGGAAGAAATGGTTCCAGGGAGAGATAAAACAAGGCCAGGGACATAAGATGGTCTGGGGTGGGGGTTGGGCTAGGTGCCCGGGGACTATGCTCTAGGGACTAAGAGGCAGTTGAATGAGAAGGTTGTTGACATCTGGTGAGAGATGCTCCATGCAGAATGAAGAGTGTGCAAAAGACCCAAGTGGGAAAAGCACGAGCTTGCGAGACAGAGAGAAGTCCAGCAGGGAAGGGATGAGAACGAGGAGGCATACACAGTTGCCTGTGAAAACCAAGATATGGGATTTTGATAGGGTTACACAATTCTGCCGTTTAGAGGCCAAACACTGTTGAGCAGACTTTCCCCTTAAGTTTTAAAATTCTTTGCAAAACACAAAGGAAACCTGGATATCTCCACCCTGCCTCCTTTGCGATTTAAACTTTGTTATGTAAGAGCTGGTGTCTTTCATCCAATGCCAGACTTGATACATTTGGCAGCCTTAACTAGCTGCCCAGACAAAGCAAACGCTGTCTTCAGTTCTCCTAGAGGATGTTCTGAGCTCCGCCAAACGCAGTTCTCTATCTTTTCAAGTGTGTTTGTTTGGACAAGGTACACGGACATAAGTGGGAATGCAAGGGGCCAGCTACACAGAACCAAAACAATTGAAGAAAATTCCTATTGAGCAGTAGGGGGATAAAAGAGGTCTCGAGCATAAGCAAGTACTTCTGCTTCAGCTAATCTTTATGGGCAAAACATGGCTGTGACGTGAACCAGCAGCACGGAGAGACCACAACCATGTATTTGCCAGAATCCCTGCAAGTATAGAGAACAATAAAAGTACCAGCGTGGGTGCTCTTTCACATCA
>CABHPP010119099.1:15618-63747 GCA_902168425.1 Peromyscus attwateri | reverse complement strand
TATTTTAATTACTAGATATTTATAGTTGTATCTGAAGTTTTAACCTAAATTCATTTTGACCACTAAGGTCTACTTCACTCTAAGAAAGTTTGGGGATTTATTTGTAAACTATATGATCATTTATAGGTAGATTTACAATAGTATAGTTACCAAATACATATTTATGACAATTTTAGAGGATTTCCAGAAATGTACTTAACATTTCTTCTGTGTGTATGAACAACTTCGCATTCTAATACTGTAAATGTTCAAATGAAGATATTTGAGGATTTATCTTTGCTGTTTTTTACAACATAATGACCTGTGTGTTTTGTTTTTTTAGTTTTTGTTTGATTGTTTTGGTTTTGAGGCAGGGTCTCAGTGTGTGTAGCCCTTGCTGCCTAAGAACTCACTGTGTAAACCAGGCTATGTGAGCTTGAGGCCAGCCTGATCTATTTAGTGAGTCCCAGGCTAGCCAGGGGTGCATATGTGAGATCCTGTCTCAAAAAATGTGAGTGGGTTATATGAGATAATAGAACCCTCAGAGTTCTCTGATAGAAGTTTCTGAGACTTTCTATTTCATTATCATGGCTATGTCTTTTTGTTATTCCCAGTATATATGAAATTGCAATAGAATGATTCATCAATGAAATAGAAAGTCTTAGCAAATAAATACTGATGAAAGTAACAGAAGAAATTTTTAGAATAGGAAATACAATAACTATCATTAAGTGTTTCATATTTTCATATAATTTTGTTGACTGCAAATTGTCACCACACTGTAACCATTACATGCATGCATCAAATGGGTCTGCAGTCCTTTAGAGTCACAGTATCCATGGAGCATTTATTCCAGGCCACATCCCTCTCCCTTAAGTTGATACCATCTATAGATGCTAAGCCCTTCATATAAAATGATATAGAACTTGTATATGACTTATACATGTCCTCCAAATCACTTTATATAACCTCTGAATTACTTACAATATCTAAGGATTTTTATGTATCTAAGGATATATAGAAATGTAAACAGCTTGTTAGAAAGCAAATCCTTCCCATGTTCATCACAGATATATTTTTTTCAAACTTTCCTGTCTACATTTGGTTATATTCATGAATGTGGAACCCACTGGTACAGAGGATTGCATATATATAATATAATATAATATAATATAATATAATATAATATAATATAATATAATATAATATAATATAATAATAAACTTCAGTTAATTATTGAAAGAGTTTCAAACAGGACAAACAGAATGGAACCAACAGGCACATGACAGGAATAGTCCTGAAAGTTATGGGGGAAAGTAAGAAATGCTCTTAGTCTCTGGTAGTTGAATCTATGGATCTGACTGTGCTTAAGAAGTACTCTACAGGGCTGGAGAGATAACTCAGCAGTTAAGAGAACTGGCCGCTCTTCCAGAGGACCTGGGTTCAATTCCCAGCACCCACATGGCAGCTCACAACTGTCAGCCACTCCAGTTCCAGGGGATCTGTCTCCCTCACACAGACATATATGCGTGCAAAACACCAATGCACATAAAATAAAAATGAATAAATTGTTAAAAAAATACAACTGAACTGCATTCCTAGCCTCACAAAAGAGGAAATTCTGTAATAAGAAGCAGAGAACAAAACTTGTATGCTTAAAAGTGAAACATTTTATACCTTAAATGGGAACACAAATAAGACTAACAACCACTTTCCAGAAAAAGCAATATAGGCTAGACGGCAATGTGATAACATTCTCTGTTTGCAGGAAAGAAATGTCAACACGATATTGAGCTTAACTCTATTTCAAAATAAAGTAAAAGGAAGATACGTCCATATGAAAGAAAAAAGAAAAATACAATAGCTAAAATAAAATCCCAGTAGAAGAATAGGATTTTTCAAAAAAGAAAATAGCTAAGCTAAAAAATAGAAAGAAATTGCATGAGAAAAAACAGCCTAAAAGAAATACAAAATAGAACCATATAGACACTCAAAACCATAACAAAACATCTGGAATTTGTCACTCTGTCCTGAGGGGAGAGAAGAGGAGGTTGATAAAGTGTTCAAATAAATAATGAGTAAAAAATAATCCAACTCTAGTAAACAAAATAGGGAAGTAAGCAAACACCAAATATGATGAACCCAAACAGTCGAAGCCAACACACACGGCAGAATATGTCTGAAAACAAAGGCCAAAGGCATCATACATACACATCAGGAAAATAATTGTAATTTCAGTGAATTCCCAGGAGAAACAGAAACAAGAAGCATTACAATTTTTAATTGTTTAATGAAAAGAGCTATCAAATCAGAAGTGCAGATACATATACCAAGAGAATCATTCCTAAATGAAAGGGAAATGGAGACATTTTTATGTGACTGAAAATTATGGAAAGTTGTTAGCTGTACACCTGTGTTCAAACAACCATGAAAGAGTCTCTAAGTAGAAAGGAAAACATGAAAAAGTTATCTTGAAAGATCAAAAAAGAAAGAAAAGCTGGGTGTGGTGGTGTATGCCTTTAATCCCACCACTAGGGAGGCAGAAGCAGGCAGATCTCTGAGTTTGAGACCAGCCTGGTCTACAGGGCAAGCTCTAGGACAGCTAGAACTACACAGAGAAACCTTGTCTCAAAGAAAGAAAAAGAAAGAAGAAAGACTACAGTACACAGAAATATGTATATGTATAATACAACAAACTTTACTTGGCTTTCAAACTATGTTTGATAGTCTTAACTTGGATGAAATTTTAAATTAATGTGGAGGAAATAGTCAAGGCAATGATATTATTGAAATGGAAGTGTAGAGGAATACAAAGGAGATACATATTTTGAATTTCATGTAAGTGATAAAATAATGACACATTTCATCACAATTTTGTTAATAAACTGATAAGGTGTATGTATGATATAAATATAGAGAGAAACCAATAAAATCTATACAAAAATGAAACAACAAAATACTAAAAGTAAATAAAAATGTAATTCAAAGATATGATCAACAGGGCCAGGGAGATAGCTCAATGATTAAGTGTTTGCCATGCAAGTTTGAGGACCTCAATTCAAATTCCCAGAACCCATGTACAAAGCCAGATGTAGTATCACAATACCACCTAAACTTTGAGAATAGGAAGAAGCAAAGTGCTGGAGGGGCCCACAGAAATCCACAAAGATGCCCCCACAATAAACTGCTGGCAATAGTCGAGAAATAGCCCGATTTGACCTACCCTGGTGATAAGATGACCAAACACCCTAATTGTCGTGCTAGAAACCCCATCCAGTGACAGAGGGAACTAGATGCAGATATCCACGGTCAGGCCCTGGGTGGAGCTCCGGGAGTCCAATTGGCAAGAAGGAGGAGGGTTTATGTGAGCAAGTGTTGTTGGGACCAGGGATGGATGGAATACAGGGACAAATGGCCAAACGAATAGAAACACATGAACTGTGAACCAATGGCTGAGGGGCCCTCAACTGGATCAGGCCCTTTGAATGGGTGAGACAGTTGATTGGCTTGATCTGTTTAGGAGGCATACAGGCAGTTGGACCGGGTCCTGTGCTCAGTACATGAACTGACTGTTTGAAACCTGGGGCTTAGTAGAGACCCTAGGCTCAGCCTGGGAGGAGGGGACTAGACCTGCCTGGGCTGAGTCCACCAGGTCGATCTCAATCCTTGGGGGAGTCTTTGCCCTTGAGGAGATGGAAATGGGGGGTGGGCCGGGGGAGGGGGGGCGGGACGGGAGGAGGGAGAAAGGGGGAATCTATGGCTGATATGTAAAGTTGAATTATATTGTAAAATAAAATAAAATAAATTCAAAAAAAAATAAAAAAAACAATACCACCTAAACTTACATATGCAGTAATGAACAAAGTATAAGGTGGACGGTAAAACTGACACCCAAGTTTGCTCTCTGACCTCCACACAAGTGCATGCCCATACTCATATAC
The DNA here is from genome assembly GCA_902168425.1 of Peromyscus attwateri. Classification (NCBI taxonomy): domain Eukaryota; kingdom Metazoa; phylum Chordata; class Mammalia; order Rodentia; family Cricetidae; genus Peromyscus; species Peromyscus attwateri. Next base: position 59,827 of record CABHPP010119099.1, on the reverse strand, counting down.
ACAAGCATATGCACATAGAAACACACACACACACCTACCAAAAAGGAATCAAGACTATGTTTTATTGGTGAATGGATAGATATAGATCAATTGAAAAATAATCTAAAATAGACCAAGCAAATTCTGACAAAGGTGCAAAAGCAATCAACTGCACAAAAAAACAACCTTTCAGTAAATAATATTGGATAGGGGAGTGGAAGGGGAAGTTTGAGATAAATATGATCAAGATACACTGTACACATGTATGAAATTGTTAAAGAATGAATAAACTATTATCAAAAGAAGAAATATTGTTTAAGCAATTGGATGCCCAGAGGCAAAATACAACCCCACGAAACAAACAAATATGGCACTGGATAAATGGCTCAGAAATTAAGATCAGTGGCTGCTATTTCAAAATGCCTAGGTTCAATGCACATGGTGGGTTACAACTATCTGTAACTCCAGTTCCAGGGGATCCAATACCCTTTTCTAGCCTGCTAGGGCAGCAGATACACACAAGAGACACACAGACATACATTCAGGCAAAATACCTATACATGTAAAGCTAAAGTAACTGAAAATTTTTAAATGGTTGAAACAAACAAAACTCATCATAAGCCTCATATATTGTATTAAGGTTAATTCCAAATGGGTAACAATCTTAAAAGTACATACAATTCTAAGACTCTTATGAATAAAAATATACAAGACAATGTCTAGGTTCTGAAGATATGTAGGGGTTCTCTGACTTGACATCAAAAGTCTAATGTATAAAAGGAAATACTAATGAACTAGACTTTAGAGTGGTTTTTTTTTTACATTTTACTCTGGATGGGAGCAGAATTAAAATTTTAGAAACAATGTTTGGAGGTACACATCCAACAAAGCACTTGTAACTAGAATATTATATATATATATATATATATATATATATATATATCACTCAAATTCAGCACACACACACACACACACACACACACACACACACACCCCTACTTCTTTTAGGTAGAGAAGTAAGAAGTCTTGGCCAGAGCAAAAAGACAAAGAAAATCATAAAAGACACAGGGATCAATTTTGAAGAGGGCAGAAAGAGTGTAGGAGTCTGAGGATGTGGATCGCTACAAGGAAAAAGCATATTCTAGAAACATCAGGGGAGCTGCACATGAACTCACAGTGTTTACAGCAGCATGTACAAAACCTGTGCAAGCACAAGACAAACTAAATCCCAGCATGGAGAAAGAAGTCAGGTACATGACCCCACCCCAAGGCATAGAGCTATCAGCAAATATTAGCTGCTGGGAGAGAGAAAGGGAGTTGTCTCTAGGAATGTAGCTCCTGGGAAGTCAACCACTCTCAAGTGGAAGATCACACATCCAAGAATATTTGGGCAGCACAAATCAGTCTTGAAAGATTTTTTTAATGAAAACACAAACTTGGGTGGGTAAAAAAGAGGGAGGTGAATGGGGGAAGATGGATATAGTCAAAACATGTTGTATGAAACTGTCAAAAAACTAATAAAAAAGAAAATTTTAAAAGGGATAAAAATAGACAGGGAAGAAGCCAAACTATCCATTTTACTTGTGACATGATTCTATACTTTAAAGACCTTATAAACTCTACCAGAAAACTCTTAGCTACAATAAACACTTTCAGTAAAATTGCAGTTTACAAAATCAAAATGCAAATATCAGTGCTGGAGAGATGACTCAGTGGCCAAGAGTACCCACTGGTCTTCCAGAAGACCCAGGTTCAATTCCCAGTACCCAAATGACAACTCACAATCTTGTATAACTCCCAGTTCCAGGGGATCTGATGCCCTCCTCTGGCCTCCTCAGATACCATGTGATGTATATTCAGACAAAACACCCATACAGGTAAATTAAAAATAAATAAATCAAGCTGAGTGTGGTGACACATGCCTTTAAATCTCAGCATTTGGGAGGCAGAGGCAGAAGGATATCAGTGAGTTTGAAGCCAGCCTGGTCTACATAGTGAGTTCCAGGACAACCCTGTCTCAAATAATAATATATATTAATATATATTATATTTTAATACATATTAAATTCAGTAGCCTTCATATGTACCAACATTGAATTTAAAGATAAAAATTAGGAAAATATCACATTCATAATAGTACCAAAAATAATAAAGTATCTAGGGATAACCTTAACCAAGGAAGTGAAAGAATTCTACAATAAAAACTTGAAGACATCAAAAAAGAAAACAACAAAAATACTAAATGATGCAGAGATCTTCCATGCTCCTAGACTGGCAAAATTAGTATCATGAAAATTTCTATATTATTAAAAGTAACCAACACATTCAGTGAAATTTCCATTAAAAATATTGATGTCATTCTTCATAGATATGGGGGCAGGGAATCCAGCAATTTATATGGAACAGCAAAAGGTGCCAAATCACCAAAGCAATTCTAAGGAGAAAGAACACAGCTGAAGGTACAATGATACCTGACCTCAAATTATACTACAGGCTTATAGTGACAAAAACAGCTGGATACCGGCACAAAAACAGACAGGTAGGCCAATAGAAAAGAACAGAAGATCCAAAAATAAGCTGGCAAAGCTGTGGTCACCAAATTTTACAAAGGTGTCAAAACCATACAGTAGCAAAAACAAAGACTGCCCAGCAAACAATGCCACCAAACTGGATATCCACCTGCAGAAGAATGAAATTATATTCTTGTATTTCATCCCATACAAAATTAATTCAAAGTGGATCAAAGACCTTCATTTCAAATATGAAAAATTAAAACCACTACAGTAAAATACAGGGAAAATATGCCTGGTTATAGGTATAGAACTCCAACAGCTCAAGAAATAGCACAAAAAAATCAATATATAGGGCTACCTGAAATTAAAAGGTTTCTACACAACAAAAGAAATTATCTGCAGAGCAAGAAGACAGTATAAAGAATGGATAATCTCTCAGATCCACTCAGACAGAGTCTAATAACCAGAATTTGTCAACAACTGAAAAAATTAAACACCAAAAAACTGCCAGTGGACAAATGGGCTAATGAAATTTACAGATAATTCTTAAGAAGCACAAATGGTTAATAAATGTCTTTAAGTATGTCCAATATTCCTAGCCATAAAGGAAATATAAATTATAACTACTTTGAGATATCACCTCACCTCTGTCAGAATGGCTACTGCCAAGAAATCTTACAACTAATGCTGGTGATGATATGAACCTTTGTTCACTCTTGGTGGCAGTACAAAGTAGTACAGCCATTGGGATAACCATAGGGATAGCAATATGGCAACTTCTCGAAAAATCAAAAATGGAATTGCGATATGACCAAGTTCTATCACTCCTGGGTCTATACCCAAAGGAATCTATATGTTATCACAGACATATTTGCACATTAATGTTTATTGATCACTGCACTATTCACAGTAACTAGGAGACAGAATCAGCCTAGATGCCTGTCAACTGAATGAATGGACACTAAAAATGAAGGGCATGCCCACTGTGGGATTTTACTCAGCTGTAAAGAAGAGCAAAATTAGAAAATCTTCAGGAAATGGATGGATCTGGAAAGCACAATGTTAAGGAAAGTGACCCAAACTCAAAAAGACAAAAACTACATGTTCTCTTTCATGTGCAGATCCTAGCTTGTCATTTATGGATATAAATGGGTATAAATGTGGGTATAGCCAAAAAAAAAAAAACTAGAGAAGAGAAGAAGAAAATGTAAAAATGACTCCAAGAGAAGGAAGGGATGGCAGACGTACCTGTGTTATGAGAGCAGAAAGGAGTTTGGGGGAAGTTGCAAAGACGAGGTTGAAGGGGTGAGACACAGGCCGGAGGGTAATCTACTGAAACACTTTGTTCAAATGCTAAGGTGAGATCCAACACCTTGTTACCAGTTAAAACTAAGCAAACTTAAAATTCAATGGTAAGCCGGGCGTTGGTGGTGCATGCCTTTAATCCCAGCACTCGGGAGGCAGAGCCAGGCGGATCTCTGTGAGTTCAAGGCCAGCCTGGGCTACCGAGTGAGCTCCAGGAAAGGCACAAAGCTACACAGAGAAACCCTGTCTCAAAAAAACAAAACAAAAAAATTCAATGGTAACAAACGAGCTTAGGAAAATGACAGGAAGGGATATGTTACCAAAGAAAATATGAACATTACAAAGATACATGAAAATATCATCAGTGTAAGTAGCTACCAGGGATACAAATTAGAATCAAAAGGAAATATCAAATGGATCTATCAAAATAGTAGAAGAAAAACAATGAAAATGCAAAATGTTAGTGAAAAGTGAGAAAAACTAGATGTGCTGGTTAGTTTTTTATTTGTTTGTTTTGTTTTTTGTCAGCTTGACACAAACTAGGGTCATCTGAGAAGAAGGAACATTAATTGAAAAACATGCCTCCATCAGAGTGGCCTGTAGGCAAGCTTGTGGACTGTTTTCTGGATTGATGTGGGAGAGTCCAGCCCACTATTGGCAGCACTACCCCTTGGCAAGTGGTCCTGGGTTATAGAAAAAAACAGGTTGAGCAAGCCACTTGGAGAAATCCAGTAAGTAGTGTACCACCATGGCCTCAACTTCAGTTTCTGCCTCCAGGTTCCTGCCTTGAGTTCCTACCTGACTTCTCTTCATGACAGACTGTAAGCTGTAGGATGAAATAAACCCTTTCTTCTACAAGTTGCTTTTGGTTATGGTGTTTTTTACAGCACTAGAAACCTAGCTAGAACACTAGACTACTCTTGCATTGCTGATGATTATGTAAAACACTACAGGCCTTCAGAAGGGAAAAGAAGCAGCAACTTCAGAAGAAAAAAAGAAAAGAAGGGAGGAAGTGATGGAAAAAATGAGGAAGGAAGGAAGGAAGGAAGGAAGGAAGGAAGGAAGGAAGGAAGGAGGTGAGTGCACCGGGAAATAGTTTAATCACTACAGTGCTTACTCCACAAACAAGAAGATGTTAATTTGGATCTCCAGAACTGGTGTAAAAACCTGGCATGCATTGGTAACACCAGTACTGAGAGGCAGTAGCAGGGACAGTAGAGACAGGCAGATTACTGGATCTTGCTAGCCAGCCTGTGAGAGATCCTGTCTAAAAAATAAATAAATATCAATAAATAGATAAATAAATTAAAGAAAGGAAGGAAGGGAGGGAGGGAGGGAGGGAGGGAGGGAGGAAGGAAGGAAGGAAGGAAGGAAGGAAGGAAGGAAGGAAGGAAGGAAGGAAGAAAAAGAAAGAAAGAAGGAAAGAAAGAAAGAAAGAAAGAAAGAAAGAAAGAAAGAAAGAAAAAAAGAAAGAAAGAAATGAGGTGGTGTGCTGCTGAAAAAGGCACTAGACATCAGCCTCTGGCTTCCACATACACCCACACTTGCACACACACACATGCACATACCCACATGAATACCTACACATATTACACAAACATACAAAAAAAGAGATGGAAGAAAAAGAAGAAATTAAGTGTGGTGATGCATACCTCTCAATCCTGGCACTTAACATGAAGAAGTAAAAGGATAAGAAGTTAAAGTTCGTCTTCAGTGATATAGTAAATTCAAGGCTGGCTGGGATATGTGGAAACCATGACTCAGCAAGGAAGGAACGAAGGAATGAAGGAATGAAGGGAGGGAGAAAGTCAATTACACACTGCCATATGATCCCGGTAACTGTACTCCAGAATTTTCATCCAAAAGAAATGAAAACTTTTTGTTACATAAAACTTTACCCAGGGCCAGGTGGTGGTGGCATGCATCTTTAATCCCAACACTCGAGAGGCAAAGGCAGGAAATTCTGAGTTCACAGCCAACCTGGTCTACAGCATGAGTTCCAGGACAGCCAGGGCTACATAGAGAAACCCTGTCTGAAAAAAAAAAAAAAACTTTACCCAGATGGTGACAGAAGTTTATTCTTGGTATCCAACTCTGAAAACATTCCAACTACCTTTTTTGTTTTGTTTTGTTTTGTTTTTCAAGACAGGGTTTCTCTGTGTATGTAGCTTTGGAGCCTGTCCTGTAACTCGCTTTGTATGCCAGGCTGGTCTTGAACTCACAGAGATCCACCTGCCTCTGCCTCCTGAGTGCTGGGATTAAAGGCATGTGCCACCACTGCCTGGCCCAACTACCTTTTAGTGAATGAATGATAAAACATAAGTGTGAAATGTTTGTGCTATGAAATCATATTCTATAATAAACAGAAATGAAATACTGATATCCAATAAGCTGGATATGTTTGCAGACAATTAAGCAGACCAGAGAAACTAATTTCAAAATACCACATGCCATATGATTACATTATATGTCATCCTTAAGATGACATTATTTTAGAAATAGACAATAGATTCATGGATGCAGTGACTGGGGAAGAAGTGAACTTGGGAGGGAGCTGTGGAAATAAGAGAGCATATGGAAAACATTTGGAGATGAGGGAATGCTCTATATTTGTGGCTATATCAATATCTATATCATAAATGTGATATTGTATTGTAGTTGAGCAAGATGTTACCATAAGTGGAGATTAGATAAGAGATATAGGGGATTATGGTATCTTATAAGTGTATATAAATCAATATTATAATCAAATAAAATGTCATTGTAGGGGCTGGAAAAACTCATCAATTAATAGCATGTCCTTTTACAGAGGACCAGAGTTCAGGTTTCAGCACGAACATAAGGTGTCTCAAAAATGCCTGTAACTCCATCTCCACAGGATCTGATGTCCTTTCCTGGACTCCATGGATACTTGCACTTACATCTATACATTCCTACACCCCCCCACACACACACACAACAAAAAACAACACAGAAACAGCCTGAAAAATTCTTATAGAAGTCTGAGGAAATACAGAATTTCAACAGCCAAAAAATGGTATTTCAACTAAAACATATCTTAAATATTTTCACCATACAGAAATAATAAGTGTTTGAGAGGATAAATATGTTTAACATAATTTAAACAATATGTGCTATGTGCATGCATTATGATTTGAGTATGAAATTTCCCCCATTGTTGAAGGCTTGGTCCCAAGCTAATGGTGCAATTTTAGGAGGTGGTAAAAATTGTTAGGAGGCAGGGGCCTAGCTGAAGGAGGTAGGTCACTACATTCCTTCTCCCTACCCTATTCTTGCTGCCTTAATGTTAACAGTTTTCTTCTGTCATGCCCTTCCTCCATGATGATTCCATCTGACTGTGGGCCTAACAGCAATAGATTGGCTGATGAAAGCTAGAAACTGATGCAACCACGAGCCAAACTGAATTGTTTGTGTCAGGGATTTTTGCATAGTAATGGAAAGTCTAAAACACAGCATTATGAAAACATTATGCACAAGCTCAATAATATGCACAATTTTTGTATTTTATGTACTTGTTAAAAATAAATTTTAAAACACCTTCACTGATAAAGTTCTTCAGTGTTTTATTTGTCCTAACCCAACCCCTTCTCTGCTTTGTAACACATCACACTTAGTCTTGAATAGGTGACAGCACAGTCCCCTCTCTTGAGCCACGAGCAAAGAACTTAATCACAGTTTCTGCCTGTTCTAGCTTGTCTAGGAGACATCTGAAGAACTAAATCTTGGTACCTATTTGTTTTTAAGTCTTTAAGTCCAGATGGAAGAAGTGTTAGATGCTGCTCCTGAAGGCTACTAGGTGATTTACAAACCCACAAACATGTGAAAAAATAGACTTTTTGTCTTAGTCAGTGCTCTATTGCTGTGAAGAGACACCATGACCAAGGCAACTACTGTGAGAGAAATCTAATTGGGGACTTGCTTACTGTTTCAGAGGTTTAGTCCATTATCATCAAGGTAGGGAGCATGGAGGCATGGAGGCAGATACTGGAGCAGTAGCTGAGATCTACAACCTGATCCATAGGCAGAGAGGAAGAGGGACTCTGGAATTGACATGATCTTTTTAAACCTCAAAGCCCACCTCTAGTGACATACTTTCTCCAACAAGACTATACTTCTGGGCTCTTGGTTCTGGAGCCTGAAAAGTCCAGTACCAACTTGCTAGCATTTGGTGAGGATCTTTGTGCATCATCTTGCTGTGGGATGTTCTGTATGTCAAATTGTATTGCTCTGATTGGTTAATAAATAAAACACTGATTGGCCAGTAGCCAGGCAGGAAGTATAGGTAGGACAAGCAGAGAAGAGAATTCTGGGAAGTGGAAGGCTGAGGCAGAGAGACACTGCCAGCTGCCGCCATGACAAGCAAGATGTAAGGTGGCAACTTATAGACTAATAGACATGGGTTAATTTAAGATAGAAGAATTAGACAGCAAGAAGCCTGCCATGACCATACAGTTTATAAATAATATAAGCGTGTGTGTGTGTGTGTGTGTGTGTGTGTGTGTGTGTGTGTGTTTATTTTATAAGTGGGCTGTTGGACTGCTGGGGCTTGGTGGGACCTGGAGAGAAAACTCCAGCTACATCATTTTATGACAGATAATAGAATTTACCAAGTTAGCGTTTAGCAGATTCTTATAATAACTAGTCCATTTCCATGGTAATATTAATAATTATGAAATTATATAATATGAAATTAAATTAATTAAAATTAATAATATGAAAGTCTTTGTGGATGAATTTCTTATTACCAACATTGTTACATAGTGAATTAAGCTTGCAACATAAACACTAAGGAACACATTCACAACATATGAGATGTTTTATGTCAACCTCATAGTACTCACAAAGATAATATATATACATTTAACAAAAAAAGACAATGAGAACAGGATTAAAACAAATGGTTTGAGGGCTGGAGAGCTGTCTCAGTCAATAAGCCATGCAAGCAAAAGGCTAGCAACCACACAAATCCAAGCATGGTAGCATGAGATTGGATCTCAATACAGAGGAGGCAAAGACAAGAGCCTCCCTAGAACTCATGAGCCTGCCAGCCTAGCTGAATTGGTGACTACAGTTCAATGAGAGACCCTTTCTCAAAAAATGATATGAAAGCTATATTAGTGATACTGTGATAAAACACCATGACCAAGGCAAATTGTAGAGGAAAGCTTTATTTGGGCTTACTCTTCTGTAGGGATAAGAGTCCATCATAGTCATGATGGAGGAAGCATGGCAGCAGGCAGGATTGTTACTGGAGAAGCGAGCTAAGAGCTCAGATTTTTCTTAAAAAAATATTTTACTTTATGTGTATGAGTATTTTGCCTGTGTTTTTTGTGTGTCTGGTGTTCTAGTTGGTCAGAAAAGGGCATAAGATCTGTTGTAGGATAATCTTTTTGTACACTGTAAAGATGTGTCTCTACCTAAGGTGCCTTCTGATTGGTTTAATAAGAAGCAAAATGGCCAGTATCTAGGCAGGAGAGAATAGGTAAGACTTCCAAGGAGAAAGAGGACACTGGGAAGAAGAGAGGCAGAGATACCAGCAAGACACAGAGCAAGTTGGACATACAAAATGGAAGAGAGGTAAAAAGCCACATGGCAGAATGCAGATTAATAGAAGCAGGTTAATTTAAGTTAAAAGAGCTAGTTGAGAACAAGCCTAAAATAAAGGTCAAGTTTTCATAATTAATAATAAGTCTCCATGTCATTATTTGGGGGCTGGCAGACCAAGAAAGCCCAACTACAAGGGTATCCTTTAATTCAAGTTGTAGATGTTTGTAAGCAACCATGTGGATTCTGGTAACTGAAACTGAGTCCTTTGTAAGAGCAGAAAGTGTTCTTAACTGGTGAGTTGTGGTGCATGCATGTAATCCTTGTACTTACAAGAATGAAACAGGAGGATTGATTGAGTCATGTAGTTCTGGGATGTAGTGTGCTTTGATGAGTGGCTATTCATACTATTTGGCATTAATATGGTAACTTCCCAGATGAGGAAGAACACCATACTCCTTAGTGGCCTATGCTAGACAGTGAAAAACTAGAAATTCCCTTGATGATAAAAAAGAAAGTTTACAAATCAATAGACTAAGCTTACATCTTTAAACTATGAGGAGAAAAGAACACAATGTAACCCTAATCAACTACACTGTAACAATGTTTCACTTTATTATGAACATATACATGATAATCCCATAAAATAGTATACTTATTGGCATTGTATTCATCTCAGTTTGTATAACTACATTCTATAATGATCTTACAACAATGAAATTACCTAATGATGCATCTCTTAGAATATAGTCACATCATTAAATAACAGATAGCTGTAATAATCATAGTGGATGTGAATTAGAACAGAAAATGCATTTAATCCTGCCACTGATAAAAAGAAAACAAATGGGGGAAATCAATATCAATAAATGTTCATTCTTTGTAATTTCTTGCTTTGTATAATGGTGAACTTGGGAGGTAGAGGCAAGTGGATCTCTGTGAGTTTGAGGCCGGTTTTGCCTACATAGTGATTCCCAGGCCAGTTATGGGTAGAGAGTAAAATCCTGTCTCCAAAAAAAGTAAATTTTATCTATCAAATTCTATGAAACCCTTAATATTCTGATGCTAAAAACCCAATTACAATGGAAAAGACTCTTTAGAAATACGTTTTATGAAAAAAATGTAAAAACATTCAAGAACACATTATCACATAAAATCCACAAATACCTCTGAAGACTGTAAGTTATGACTGTGGTGGTTTAAATGAAAATAGCCCCATAAGCTCATATGTTTGAATACTTGGTCCTCAGTTGGTGGAACTGTTTGCCAAAGATTACAAAGTGGACTTTTTGGAGGACATGTGTCACTGGAGTGAGGCTTTAAGGTTTCAAAGAGTCCACGTCATTCTTGATTAGCGCTCTCTGACTCATGATTGTGTCTCAAGATGTGAGTTCTCAGCCACCACAAAAGTGCCATACCTATCTGCCTGGTGCCACCATCTTCCTGCCACAATGCTCAAGAACTCACTCACTAAAACTATAAGCCCCAATAAGCTCTTCCTTCTATAAGTTTTTTCTTTGATCTTGTCTAATCACATCTAAAGAAAAGTAACTAAGACAATGACCAAGGGATTGTGGGAACTCAAATTTATTTTAACACCTTAAAGTACATTAATAAAAATATTCCACACTAGAAAACATAAAACCATACATATCACCTCCATAGATACTTTTATATTTTTATTTTGGTATGTAAGGATTTGAAGCAATGGCCCCAAAACCTAAATGGTACTACATGTGATGGTCCACATACAATTTTAAAATAATACTTTTAATTTATTTTTATATGTGTGAGTGTTTTGTCTACATGTATATCTCTGAACCACATAAGTGTACATGGAGTGCCTGTGGAGGTCAGGAGAAGATATTGGATCTCTTATAACTGGAGTTACAGATGGTTGTGAACTGCTGTGTGGGAGCTGTGAATTGAATCTAGGGCCTCAGGAAGAGCAGTCAGTTCTCTTAGCCATTAAGCCATCTCTGCAGCCCCTCATACATGCTATTTTAAGATGCATCAAGGTAAAAAGGAAAAGTGAAGAACTAGTGAAAGTACAGTGAGGTCTTAGGAGTGGATAAGAGAAATGTAGGCTGCATAGGAAATGAATAAAATAGGTTTTCCTCCATCTACAAATGTAGTGGCTTAGAATTTTGTGTTTTTCAACTGCTTTAGGCTAAAGAAATATTTGTTGAAAAAAAATTTAAAGACCATATTTTGCTTTAATTTTACATATTTATTTTATTCCTCTTTTACCAAATAAGGAAAATAAATCCTATGGAAAACAGAAATTTAATTTCCTGTTAATTCCAAGGTCCATCTAAATAATACAACCTACTCCATATCTTGATGGTTAAAATTTTTACCTTGATGCAATCTAGAGTCAGCCATAAAACAAGCCCACATGTGAAGGATTACCTATAACAGGTTAGCCTTTGGGTATGCCTATGAGGGATTTTCTTGACTAGAGTGGGGAAATCCATCCTAAATTCGCGCAACTCCATTCCATTAGCTTGGGCTCCAAACTGTATGAAATTTTTTGTGAGTTAAAATGAACACCTTCTTTCTTTAAGTTGCTTTTTCAAGATATTTTATTACAGAAACAACAGAAAACTGGTGCTAAGAATATGGTCCATGGCTATGATAAACCTGACCATGTTTCTTATTCCTTTGGAACTGAGTTAGGGGAGGAGTGTGGAAGAGTTTGGAACTGTGAACTATAAAGCATTTGAACACTGGAAGTAGATATTTGTGGGTCATAGTGACAGGAATTGGGTATACCAGAAAGCCAAGAGAAATGCAGACTGTGAAGGAGTGTCTTATGAGGTTTCAATAGGGAAAAAGGACTCTATCAGGAGCTGAGCCATTTGTGAGATATTTAGGTTTAGAATCTGACTTCATTTATGCAAATGTCCTGAGAACTTCCATTACTTCGAGTTTAATATTAAAGGATGAATTTTCTTGGTAGTGGAAATCTCAACAACATTCAAGCTCTGACATGACTACTTTTTGCTACACTTATCCATGGCTACAGAGAAAAGGAGCAAAGAGTTGGGCCAAAAGTTATTTTAAAAAATAGTTTGTCAGTGAGCAAAAGAGCTGGAACAAGTTAAACTTTTCAGCCACTAAAAAGTAGTAACTGTAAAAAAGAAACATTGTCCCCTGCACAGAGACAGTAGGAGCTGTGCCTAAGGGGGAAAGTTCATCCAGCAAAGACTTCAGGTTGTAAAAATACAAACTTATTTGAAAAAAGAGCACCTGAACTGGGAATGTAGCTGATTGGACTTCTTATTCCTTGAAATTAAGTGCCTAGAAAAGTGTTCCACCTAAAGTCATCACACAGGAGTGGATATAGTTGTAGCTCAAGATAGCCAAGCTACATCTTATGCTGGAAGCAAAAGTTGTGGGAGCCATTCACATGGTATCAGTTCACAGGCATTAAAAGAAGCAAGATTGAGAGGATATTAGGGTCTTGCTCCTGAGAGGTCATTGTGTAAAGCTATGAAGGCAAAGCCAGCAATGAAGTGGAGATGACAGGAAGCTGAAGATGCCAGACTATGGGATGTCTGCCAGAGAAAGCTGAAGATATGGTGTTGGACATGCCCAAATTAAAGGCTATGTGTACTACAGAAACCACAGCTGGATAGGTGAGAATATACAAGCCTTTGAAGCTCAAATGACTCTAACATAAACCCTAGATGCTAAGAATAAAGCTGAACAGTTTGGTGTTTGCTCTGTGGGGTTTTCTGTATTGCTTTGGTCCTATTTTCCTTGTTATGCCCCAATGGTAGTTACTGGTTTTTTGGTTTTTTTAAATTTTTTTTTGGTTTTTTTTTTTGAGACAGGGTTTCTCTGTGTAGTTTTGGTGCCTGTCCTGGATCTCGCTCTGTAGACCAGGCTGGCCTCGAACTCACAAAATCCATCTGGCTCTGACTCCTGAGTGCTGGGATTAAAGGCATGCACCACCACCACCCAGCATAGTTACTGTTTTTATACAGGGTTTCTTGTGTAGTCTGGCTGTCCTGGAACTCATTTTGTATACCAGGCTAGCCTTGAATTTAGAGATTACCTGCTTCTGACTCCCAAGTACTGAGATTAAAGGCATGTGTCATCATACCCATCCTGTAACTTGTTTTTTGATGTCATAAAGACTTTAAGTTAAGGGATTGCTTTAAATCTGAGAAGAGACATTAAGACATTTAAAGTGTTGGGACTGTCAAAAACTACAGGGATTTTGGAAATTAGACTAAATATATGTTTGCATTATGAGATGGCTTGACTCTGTGGGGCAAAGGAGAGGAAGGTTATATCTTAAGTATGATGTGTTTGTATGGCATATTAACAAAAGGTAGAATTGTGATGATTAATATTGTCAACTTGATACAATCTAAAATCAACCATTCAACAAGCCTCTGAGCACACTTGAAATGAATTTTCTAAATCACTTGAGACTCTGGACATGCCTGTGAGAGATTTTCTTCATTAAGTTAATTTAAGTGGGAAAAATCCACCACAAATATGGGCAGCAACATAGCATGGGCTTGAGTAGCAAACCACACAAAACAGAGAAAGTTTGCATTTACACAACCCTGTTATAACTTTGGATGAAGTTATGAAGGTGATGAATATTTCAAGATTCATTATGGAGTAGAGAATTCATACTGACAAGAAGACTCATGTATATAAGTAATAGGGTAAAGTTTTAATGATGTGAGGGCATTTTTTAAAACATAATATTCACACATTTGAGAAACTCCACGATTGTAAGCAATACAAGACAGTGTTTATACATCAGCTACCTCTGTTGCATGACTTCTCTGACATGATGGGCTTAACTTTAAACTGTGAACCAAAATAAGCCACTTCCTTCTGTAAGGATATTTTATCATAGCAATGAGAAAAGCAACTAATAAGATGTCAAACGTTCTCCACAGTGACCTTTGTGATTCCAAATTGTACCTGGTAAAACTATGTCACTTAGAGGGATATGCCCTTCAGGTAACATGAAAAGATTATATGTTCTCCAAATTGTCTTGAGGATAGATAGTATGATATTCTACAAATACAAATTAAAAAATTAAATGCAGGCTAGGCATGACGGTGCACAATTTTAATCTCAGCACATGGGAGGCAAAGACAGGTGGATCTCTGTGTTTGAGGTCAGCCTGGTCTAAGTATAAAGTTCCAGATCAGCCAAGGCTACATAGTGATATCCTTTCTCAAAAAAATGAATTCATCACTAGTTTAAAAATCACATGGCACAGACTATATAACCATAGGATTTTCATCAGTATGAATTCTCATTTGTATGTTAAGAATTTTTTCTATCTGTGACTAAATAATTCATTGCACACTGTATGTATCATGAATTTCTAATGTTGAGGAATAGGCACATGTTGTTGAAAGTTCTTCCTGTGGGCCTTATAACAATTTTTATTGTAAGTAATTATTTAATTAAATACTTTATATTCATGGTTTTGCTCCTGTATGAGTTCTCTTAAAATTAGCAAGTGGATAGCCATTTTTATAATTTGTTCTAGTTGAACTTGAAATGCCTTTAATGAAATTATGTACAGTGTGTCTTGAGCACCATCATGTGTCATGTTTTTGTGAGGTTATGGGAATTTTAGAAGGTAGACCTTAGCAAAAAGGGACACATTTTACTGTCTCCTATTATGATCTCAACTTCACGTCCACCATCAAGTGAATCCCTGTGGTCTTCCAGATAACCTTAGCATTATGATAGGCCAAATGACCATGGAATTAACCCTCTAAAACCATGAACACAGATAAGTTTATCCTCTTTATATTTTTTATTTCAGGTATTTAGTCACAGGGGGAGACTTTAGCTAACACATCTCTTTACTGTATTTATGATGATAGAATTTTTTTATCAGTATGAATTCTCTTTTATATATTACAGTTTGCTTTTTCTTTTTTGATTAAAGGCTTTCTTTGGGTACATAGAATAAAATACATAATTTGCATAAGTATTAATTCATTGATGTATACTAGGGTTTGGCTTATGTCTAAAATTATTCTTGAATTCTCTACATATGAAGAGCTTCTCAACAATAGAAATACTCTGATTCTGAGTCATTTGTCAGTGCATACTAATAGTCTTATCAATTTGTTTATATTTATAATGAATTTCAAAACCAATATAAATGTTCCAATTTTATCAAATTGATCAAGCATACTAAGGGCTTTATTGGATTTTTTAATAATAAGATAAGAAAAACAACAGTGTGAGTTCTCTGAAATATAGTAAGGGCAAAATAAAATATTAAGTTTTTTTTACATTTATTACATTCACTAGGCTCTCTACAGTATGAATTCTCTATTAATCAACTTGTCCACAAGGAATAGAGACAGATAAACATTCAATACACTAAAAACTTTATCAAGACTATAATGTAATCAAGTTTTGGGGAGAACTCAATTATGTGTAAAGATTATCTTGTATTGCTTACAATCATGGAATTTCTCAAATGTGTGAATATTATGGTGTTTAAAAAATTGCGCTCACTTCATTAAAACTTTACCCTATTACTTATATACATGAGTATTCTTATCAGTATGAGTTCTCTACTACATAATGAAAACTGAATCCTCAATTATATTCACATTATCTTCATTAATTTTCTCACTAGTGTGAAGGTTTTAATGCTTAGTTTTTCAAATACAATAAAGGCTTTCTCCATATTGCTATCATTCATAACAATACCCTGTATGAATTTTCTCATTTTCAGAACAAATTTAACTATTTCAAAGGAACTTTTATGATCTTTATTTTCATAGAATTTCGTACCCAGTATGAATTCTCAAATGCTGACTATTTATATTGATAACATTTTTTTCTTGCATTCTTGATATTTATGGTTTCTCACCAAGAAAAATATATTATGTTCTGGTAGAAATTGGTTACATTTCAACATGTTTTTACATTCTTTGCATCATTGTGGTTTTTACCAGTATGAGTTCTCTGATGTTGAGTAAATTGATATCCACTCTTGCAGATCATCTTACATATTTTATGACTATAATATATTTACTCAGAAGAATATTTTCTCAGTTTTAAAAGAATTTGATGTATATTACATACACATATATTCTATTATGAATTACATAAAAGAATATAGAATATTTATATGTGGTCATATAATATTAAAGAGGCTAATTAAAACATTTCTTCTGAATTATGTCCATTTCTTTCTTTTTTTCTTTTATGTTAGGGTCTTGCTGTGTATCCTAAGATGGCTTTGACCTTCTGGTTCTTCTCTCTCACCCTCCAAAATGCTGAGGTTACAGGAACACCTCACCATACACCAGTTTTCATTCATTTAAAGACATCTATATTGGTTAATTTTCTATTCTTGTGATACAAATGCCAGGGCCAATGCAACTTGCAAAAGAAAGTCTTTAATTGAGCTTATGATTACAGAGAGTTAGAGTTCAGGGTGATTAAGCAAAGGCATAATGTTAGGAACAATAGAGAACTCACATCTTGATCTGTAAGAAGGAGGCAGGAAACACACAGTAAATAGTGTGAGTCTTTTGAAACCTCAAAGCCTACCCACAGTGACACAATTCCAATAAGTCTGCAATTCCTAATCCTTCCAAAGTATCTGTACCAACCAAGAACAAAGCATTCAAATATATAAACCTATCAGTGCCATTCAACTACCATATTACAGCTGCCACAACATGGAATCTTTATAGTCAAATTTATTATTTCTTAATATGTTTTCTTTTCTCTGTCTTTTTCTCTCTGTCTTTCTCTCTCTCTCTCTCTCTCTCTCTCTCTCTCTCTCTCTCTCTCTCTCTGTGTGTGTGTGTGTGTGTGTGTGTGTGTGTGTGTGTGTGTTCTTCAAGTAAGGGAACACACTCTGCAGAGCAGATTTTGGCTTCAAACTCATATAAATCCAACTGCCTCTGCATCCTGAGTGCTGGGATTAAAGGTGTGTGCCACCACCACCCAGATTTAATATGTTTTCTTAATTATTAGTTGATGTATTTGCTGTTTACACTCCAGAATGAGTTCAAGGACTGGTGGTGATCTGTGTGACTCTCCTCCCAAATTCACAGTTTGAATTAGTCTCTACTGCTGTGATAAAACACCATGATTAAGGCAACACATATAAGGAAGGATTTATTTGGCCAATAGCTCCAGAAAATTTGAGAATCCACCATGGAGGGGAAGTGTGGCATCAAGCAGAAGGCATGGTATCAGAAACTGGATGGTGAGAACTCACATTTTGAAATTGAAAGCGTAAATTAAAGAAAGAAACCTAGAAATAGGGTGAGTTTTTAAGCCCTCAAAGCCTACCTCAAGTGACATGTGTCCTATACACAAGGTTGAACCTCCTAATCCTCCCCAAACAGCACTACCAACTGGGAATAAAGTGTTCATATACCTGAGACTACATGGAACATTTTTTATTCAAACCAAATAGTTATTTGACTTATTGTACTAAAATAGTTAAAGATTAAAAATCAAACATTACATAAAAGCATTTGTATTCATTTTCATGCCTATTTACCACATATGTGCCAGCTCAAAATAACCAATTCAGTTTCTCACAGTTCTAATGGTAAAATTATGAGATCAAGATGTTGATAAGGCTGTATTCCTTCTAAAGGCATAAGAGGAGAGGATGACCCTTACCATCTCCAGATTCTGGTGATTGTCAGTATTTCTTATGTTTGTATCATTCCATTCTGTGGATCCATTTTACATAGCTTTCTACTCACTATATATCTTCTTCTGCCCTTATAAAGATACGTATTATTTGGAGTAAGTGACCACCTTTGTAATTCAAAATGATTACATCTTAACATCCTTAACACAATTACATATGCAAATACCCTTTATCCTCATAGATTACATTTTAGATGTATATTGTGGCATAAACAGACCTTATTGAGGATTTCCATTTTTAAAGGTAGAGCATTAAATAAAATTCAGTGACTCTTACTCAACTAATTCTTTTTTAGGGTAGATAATTTTGAGACAAAGTTTCTCTGCATAGCCCTGGATGTCCTGGAAATCACTCTGCAGACCACCTGGCCTCAAACTCAGAAATCTATCTGCCTCTGCCTCCCAAGTACTGGGATTAAAGGCATGCATTACTACCATCCAGCTAACTAATTCTTCTTTACAAATAATGTGTAGGCTGTGGAATACTTTTGAGTGTTAAAAGAAAACAAAATCAGAACATTGCAGGTAATGGATGAAACTGGTAAATAGATGGAACTAAAAAATATCATATTGAATGAGGTAACCCAGACCCAGAAAGACAAATGTTGCATATTCTCTCTTGTTGGAGGCTTCTAGTTCCAAAGCAACTATAGAACAGGAAAGCAAAACTGAGCCATTGTCAGTGTAAAAGGGTGCTGGGGAGAAATTGAGTGGGAAATAGCAAGGTATAAATAATCTGATCAGGGAAATGGGAAATTGAGGGACTCCTTAAGGAGTAAAAGGAAGTAAACACAGAAGAAGATGTGAAGAGGGTAAAGTAAAGTAAAATAGCCAGATACAAGTGATCTAATCTGGAAGATGTGAAGGGAGACTTCCTTGGGGATAGAGAAAGAGATAAATACAGAAGAAGATGGGAAGATTGTAATGGTGGAATGGCAGATACAAGTGATCTGATAGGGTAATGGGAAAACAGGGGGATCCTTGAGGAAGAGGGAGGAAGATAAGTACAGGAGGAGGGAGTGGGTAATGTAAGAACATGGATGTCTTAAAAGTGATTCTACAAGGAATCATACTATTAACTATTCACCTTTTAAAACCCTATAATGCAGCTTGTCAGTGGTGGTGCACACCTTTAATCCCAGCACTCAAAAGGTAGAGGCAGATGTTTCTCTGTGAGTGCAAGACCAGTCTGATCTACAGAGCAAGATCCAGGACAGCCATGAATGCAACACTGAGAAACCTTATTTTGAAAAACAAAACAAAAACCCTATAATGCACATTATTTAGTGAATAAATATACTTGTATAGCTTTTTAATCTAAAAAATTTTAATTCTAGATAATACAAGATAGAAATTTAAATTCTAAAGCATTTTGCACAGTGTTTTCACTAAGGTTTTTGCAGGATAGCCCAGCTTTTAAATTGTGGACTCAATTCTTCCTCAATCTTGGCAATAAGAATTTAATCGAACATTAATCAACATTTTAATGCTAAGCAAATATTCTCAATTATCCCAAAAATGTTTTCAATTATACATTAATTAAATATGTATAAGACAGAAATTTAATGAAAATTGGTCAGTGGGTATGTATAATATGTGGTGCTAAATAGTTATAAGGGCCTGTCATAGAAATATAAAACAGAAGAAATGGTGAAGAAAATGTTACATATTGTTACAATCTGATTCATCCTTTTCCTTCAAAGATTCCTTTGCATATTTCTCTGCTTCCTCCCTTACATCTTTTGAAACTATTTCATGTATTCCTTGAGTTAATTCACCAACACAGCTGAGTTTTAGTTCAAAAGTTGTACTGTATAAATTATTTTTTTAACTTCTTTAACAATGTCACAGCAGGTCATTTATTTCATCTGAAGCTTTTCTATTTCTGTCTTTGCAGCTTGCCTATCTTTGCCAATGGTATAGCCCCAGTAGCCACAAGAAACACCTGATTGGTCAACTACATAGAGCTGTGCATCACCATTTGCAATGTAAGGCCCTAACATGGAACTTCAACCAAAATGTCTGACAGCACTGTAGATGTATAAGCATGTACATATATGGCCACAGTGTTTAAAAGATATTTTATAGGAATATTTTAGCCAAAGTTAGGTCAAAAATTGGATGCTTTTTCTCTTCCTATGTCTGCTAATGAATGAGCTTCTGCCAATAAACCTGCTACTGCCATTCTAACATGACAATCAACACTAAAAAGTCATTTATTGGAACCTTCTTTATCTAATTTAGAGAGAGCTAATTTTTCTACCCCAAAGACAATGCTATCTTTACTTCTGAGCCCAATAGCTGTACTACTATTTTTCACAGCCTTTATGGCATATTCAACTTGAAAAACTCTTCCATTAGGAGAGAATGTAGAAGCTAACAGGTCATATCCCATTCCAACAGACATCATGGTGCTAACCTGGCAGACCATGGAGCACTTCCAGGCCTGAAGTGCTGTTCCTATGCCAAGGCAATGTCTACATATATAATTACAATGACATATGCTTCAAGAAGTGTTCAACATCCTTAGTCATCAGGAAAATGCAAATCAAAATGACTCTGAGATACCATCTTATACCTGTCAGAATGGCCAAGATCAAAAAACGTTAATGACAGCCTATGTTGGAGAGAATGTGGAGTAAGGGGAACTCTACTCCACTGCTGGTGTGAGTGTAAACTTGTACAGCCACTTTGTAAATCAGTATGATGGTTTCTCCAAAAATTGGGAATCAATCTACCTTAAGACCCAGTGATAACACTCTTGGGCATATAACCAAAGGATGCTCATCCATACCACAAGGACACTTGCTTAACTATGTTCATAGCAGCATTATTCATAGTAGTTAGAACCTGGAAACAACCTAGATGCCCCTCAACTGAATAATGGAAAAAGAAAATTTGGTATATCTACACAATGGAGTATTACTTAGTGGTTAAAAAAAATAACATCATTAAATTTGCAGGCAAATGAATAGAACTTGAAAAAAATCATCCTGAGTGATGTAACCCAGACCCAGAAAGACAAACACGGTATGTACTCACTTACCAGTGGATATTATATATAAAGCAAAGGATAACCAGACTACAATCCTCAGCCCCAGAGAAGCTAGGTGACAAGGAGGACCCTAAGAGGGACATGCATTGATCTCCCTGGGAAGAGTAAATAAATGAGGTGTCCTGGGTAAACTTGGGGTGGAGGGAGTAGAGGAGAGGGGATGGGGAAATGGGAACATGAGGGATTGGGATGGTCAAGTTGGGGGGGGCGGGATGAAGGGGGAGACTAATAAAAATGATATCTTGGTAGAGGGAGGCAATGTGGGGATAGGGAGAAACCTGGTGCCAGCAAAACTCCCAGGAAACCACAAGGATGACCCTAGTAATCTTAGCAATCATGGAGAGGGTACTTGAACTGGCCTTCCCTTGTAATCAGATTGGTGACTACCCTAATTGTCATCATAGAACCTTCATCTAGTACCTGATGGAAGCTGAAGCAGGATCCACAGCCAAGCACTGGACCAAGCTCTGGGAGTCCAGTTGATGAGAGGGTGTAGAGATTATAAGAGCAAGGGGGCATTGGGGATTTAGCTCAGTGGTAGAGTGCTTGCCTAGCAAGCACAAGGCCCTGGGTTCGGTCCTCAGCTCTGAAAAAAAAGACAAAAAAATAAGAGCAAGGGGGCACCAAGATTATGATGGGAACACCCACAGAGACAACTGACCTGAGCTTGTGGGAACTCATGGACTCTGGACAGACAGCTAGGGAGCTGACATGGGACTGACTTAGGCCCTCTGCATCTGGGTGACAGTTGTGTAGCTTTGTCTTTTGTGGGACCCCCACCATGTGATAGCTTGCTATTAAAGGGGGGAGGGATAAGGGAAGAGAAGGAAATAGAAAGAGAAAGAAAGAGAGGGAAAGAGACAAAGAAAGAGAGAATGGAGGTGAGTGCACTCTCATTGGATACAGAGATGAAGGAAGAGAGAGAGAAAGGGAGGGGTTTTCTCTTAAAGAGTACTTACATAAGATGACATTGTCAGGACACTGGGTGGGTCCCCAAGGGGTGGGTCTGAATGCTAACATCCCTCCATTTTTTATTATTATTAAAAGATGAGTTATGGATAGCAAGCGGGGGTGATGAGGGCATCAAATTCTCAAGACAGCTTCCTGCTATTTTGAGGAGGAAGTGTGAAGGAGAAGTTGGGAGTTGTGGTCATGCACAAGTGGAAGGTGTGAGTGAAGAAGCATTCAGCTAGCTGTCATCATGGAGACCTCAGGCATCTGTTCCTTGAGGGATCTGAGAAGACAGGTTGCTAGAATAAAATAGATTGTTATCATTGGCCTCATGATCAAGGCTAGCCATGGGAAGAGTGATCACTGCCAGAAAGAATGGAATGGAGAAGTGCCCTGGTTGTACAGAACAGGCAAGGGTGAATGAGTGAGACATGAGAGCAGATATGTCCTTCATTGGGACATCTTGGAAAAACAGGTTCTATTTGCTGGATAGGTGCCCATTTGAGCCTAGAGAGGTAGTACCAGCAGTGAAATCCGAGGAGCTCAGGGAAATGGCATGCCAAATTGAGGGATGACATGGTCCAGGAATACAGGAACTATCACATCTGCTGTTTCTCTGGAGATGGGAAATGCCTCTATCCATCCTGTAAAAGTGTCATTGAATTAGGA
Organism: Peromyscus attwateri; assembly: GCA_902168425.1. Classification (NCBI taxonomy): domain Eukaryota; kingdom Metazoa; phylum Chordata; class Mammalia; order Rodentia; family Cricetidae; genus Peromyscus; species Peromyscus attwateri. The sequence goes on along the minus strand of CABHPP010119099.1, from coordinate 37,095 downwards.
GATAACAAAGTTTATGAGTGGGTATGTGGGTGAAGTTAACCTGCCAGTATTTGCCTGGTTAGTATCCTTAGATGGTGCAGCTGCTGGTGGTGTATCTGTAGGGCCCCTGAGGGTTTGGCATTGGCATGAGTCTGGCAGGGGGATTGGATCTGTGCAGGAACCTGCAAGTGTTTCTAAAGCAACTGAAAAAGATTTACATCTTGATGTCATAGCAAAAGCCATACCTTTGGGTTAAAAGTATAAATAATTTCTAGGGCCTGGTTTCAGCCCAATGAAACACATCATTAAATCTATGACCAGAGGAAATTTACTAAATGGAAGTGATTGAGCGAATGAAGGAGAAGGAGGGTGGCTTCTGTATCCTCTCTAATGCTAACCTGTCTCTAAAAGCTGGGACCAGTAAAGTCCACAGAAATATAAGGATTCCCAAGACTGTTTGTAGTCAATGCACTGTCAGTTTATCAAAACTGCATTTGTCAGTGTTAAAACTCTGAACCTCTGAAGTTACATCTGAAACGAGTTGATCCTGTATCATGAAGTCTATGAATGAGACACACCTGTCTGTACTTTTAACAGGAAACTTATTAATGAGCTACCAAGGTGCTTATAGCCTTGGGGTTGGGGGAGAGCTGTAAATACCATCAGATCCAAGAAGGATAAGTAAGTGAATGGAAGTGAGACAGATTTCCAGCTATGTAGGCAGCCCCACCCAGGTTTCTCTTAAATGGGAAGTAGGGATTCACATCCACCTCCATGACAGGAATTGGTGAGGGAACTGTGGGACCCAAAGAAGAGGTTAAAAGAGAGTAGGTAGCTCCTGAGTCCAATAGAAAGTCAGTGGACTTACTATCTGAAGCATCACCCCAGGGTCAGAAAGGAAAATGGGAGTCACCAAGGCTAGTTACCATTAGTCCTCTGCCAGGCTCAGGAGTTCAAAGGCTGGGAGAGTCAGATGCCAGTGTTGGTGAGGCTGGATCTCTGTAGCATGGCATAGAGGATGAACCTGCACAGGGCATTCTTATGTCCATTGTCCAGGCTGTTGGCAGACAGAGCATGGCCTCATAAGTGGCTAAGGTTCATGGCAATATCATGACCATTGGCTCCAGGCTGCATTTGATGCAAGCTCCTGGCAGAGTTGACTTGGACTGAGCTCTGTCAGGATGGAACTTCACAGTTGACTTCCCTTGCCCCACCTTGTGGGGACCCCAGTGACCTCAGGGCAGCTGCCAAGGCATGGGCTTGGAGAATAGCCTTCTGTTGCAGCCCATTGAGAAGACTCAGCTGCCTCTTGTCAGGTGTTAAAAAAAAGCCATTTTCACCAATTTCTGTATGGAGGTTGGGGACCCTCCTCAGTCCCTTTAAAACTTACCAGAATGTAAATTAAAGCAAGAAAATTGGGCATAAATTGGCCTTTGTTAGCCTGAATAGACCTTAGATAAGGAGAGACATTTTCTAAGCCATTGGTTCTCAACTTTCCCAATGCTTTGACTTTTCAATATAGTAAGGGGCTAGCTAAGGCAGACACCAGGGTGGTTTGCTTGTTGCTGCTGCCTTTCTCTGTCATGGAACTGATTTTTCAGCAGAGCTATGGAGTTTATAATGACTCCTGAGTAGTTAACATAAAAATAACATTGCTCTCCTAAGGCCTTGCATAAGCCCACTTGTTGAAGGAAAAATAGAGGATCAATTGAACAAATCTTAGGTGAAGACCCCTTCTATCCTGGAGAACTATTTCAGTTAGACAGGAGAGAAATTCTTCTAAATGTATAACAGATTTTTCTAGGGCAGCAATATCTGCATCTACTGCCATTTTTAAAGCCCTTGTTGTTCTGACCTTTGTGTACAGCTGGATTATAATCTTGAATGATTTATATAGAAATTATAATTTCTTAAGGCCATATAATATTCTTTGGTTCTGCATAAACAAGGTCTGATGGGTGATGTTGCTCTGTATGCTGTGAATGTGTTGGTCTGATTGGTTGATAAACAAAACGCTGATTGGCCAGTAGCCAGGCAGGAAGTATAGACGGGATAAGCAGACAAAGAGAATTCTGGGAAGTGGAAGGCTGAGTCAGGAGATGCCAGCCTGCCGTCCAAGGAGCAGCATGTAATGGCACACAGGTAAAGCCATGGAATACGTGGTGACATATACATCAACAGAAAGGGGTTAGTTTAAGTGTAAGAATTAGTCAGTAGTGTCTGAGCTAATGGCTGAGCAGTTTTAAATAATATAAGCCTCTGTGTGTTTACTTGGGACTCGGGGGTGAGAGAGATTTGTCCTGACCATGGGCCAGGCAGGACACAGCAAAACTTTCAACTACAAAGGTCAAGGGTCTTATCTTATTGTAGAACTATTTTAGTTATTAAAACTATCAATTGACAGCTCTGGGCCCAGTTTCCTAGTATGTCAATCGTTACATGAATCCTAAATGGTCTTGTAATAAAAACCCAGAGCCAGATATCAGGGTGAAAGCTGAAAGATCAGAGAAGCAGAGCAAGCCACAGCTACCACCTCTTATCTTACCAACTACTCAGCCTGAAAGTGCTGAGTTCCTCTCTCCTCCCACCTTATATTCCTTTCTCTGCCCAGCCATATCACTTCCTGTTTCAGCCTTCTTAGTGCTGTAATTAAAGGTGTGTGCCACCACTGCCTGGCTCTGTTTCTCTTTTAGACTGGATTAATCTTGTGTAGCCCATTGTGGCCTTGAATTCACAGAAATCCAGATGGATCTCTGACTCTGTCTCCTGAATGCTAGGATTAATTTTGTGTTCCACCACTGCCTGACCTCTGTGGACAACTCTGTGTCTAGTTCTTTCCTCTGATCTTCAGGCAAGCATTATTAGAGTACAACAAAAATATCACCACAGCCAATGAGCTTTATAGGTAGACATTTTTCCCCTATTGCCTTAGAGTTTCTTTTTGACTCAGATTTCAACCTATTTTGGGCAGGGAGCATGGGACAGTGTATTCTTTTCTGGAACTGCTTTGAGCTGACACTGGGGCATTGTTATCAGGCCCCAAAAATACTGAAAGGCTAGTCAAAGGTTAGGCAATGGCACATTTGTCAAAAGCATGTGGTTATCTGACCCAGCTGTAGAGACAGGGAACAAGGCTGGACTGGTCAACATCAGCCTTCAACAAGTCCAGAGCTTGTGGTCATTTGGATCAGGTTGCAGTCAGCAACCAATGCTTGGATGTGATTGCCATACAAATGGAAACCTATTGAGACAAGTTCAAACTAGGAACAAAAGTTAAAACTTATGCACTTATTTGGAACTTTCAGGCCCATAGTCTTAGTAGTTGGGAGGGGGAGAAGTTCTAAGATCAGGAGAGAGAAAAATACCATCCTCAGGAATAGACAAGCAGGGAAAACTCAAGCTGTACTGCTGGACTTATCTGGAGTCCTTTTGAACTCTGTGAAGTGGATCCAAGTTTTATGACTTCTTTTGACCCTCTGAAACTTATATGAATTTTTATTTCATAAAAGGACATAAAAGTTTTAGATATATTAGCATTACCAATCAGTATTGAAATTCCAATCATAGAAAAAGCAGGTAATGGGTATCTGTAAAACAGCAGGAGTAGACTTCATATCTTTAAGTTTATATTTAGAAGACAACCAAAGAAAATCTAAAACCTTGAGCTCATGAGCCAAACAGCATCAGAATTCTATTAATGTTATTAAACTCTGAACTTTTGAAATCTTAATATAACAATATCATAGAAGGGGAGAGTAATCTACAGCATTTAAATCATTTATTTAATCTTTGTAACTGGTATTTTTATCTTTAATTATTTTCTGAGACCCTCAAAGCTTACATAGACTTTTATATCCTCAAATCTTTATATGTCTTAAAACATTTTAGACACTCAAAATTTGTATAGACTTTCATATCTTAGAACATGCAATATCAAAAATTAAGTACCCTATTTTATTTTAAGAGGGGACAAGCATGACATAACCATAATCTGTATAAGGCAAAACCAAGCTCCAATAGTGCAAACAATCCAAAGTTCAATATCTGAGTTTCATTCACAATTTTGGGTTGTTTTTTATTTAGAAGCTTGGATAAATTCTTTGGCCCCATCCTTAGCAGTATATACATAGCCTGCCTTTTAGATCTCAGCCCTATCCATTTTACTGTGGATGGTGCTTCTGATGACTATCACCTGGCACTGGCATTTTAAAAACTCTTATTGTCCACCATTGCAACTGGACTCTCTCTGGAACTCTAACCCTGCCATACATTGGCAACACTTAGCTGATCCCCATGATCCTTTCATGTCTCTAAAACCATTTCCACCTGGATGACCTTTAAATTACAAACCTTGGATGCCAGAGAAAGATCCATTTTTGTGTATAAAAGCATTGAGGCTTTTACTATCTTATTAAATAAGCATTATTTTTACATTTTATCTTCTATAAACCTTGTTTTTATGACAGGGCACAAAAAATTCACCATAATCCTAAATATCTTGGAGACCTATTGTTGCCTCCTTAGTAGGCCCATTCCACATGGTCATCTTTAATTAAGATGGTGGTGAAATCATAGACATCCATCTTTCCTAACCCTAGTAAAATGGCAACCAGCCATGTGGCTGACTAAAAATAGTGGCAATCCAGAGTCATGCCATATGGTTCCTTTAAATTTACCCATGTGTAGGTTTTAAATTATCAATTTCCAGTGTTGCAAGTTTTAACTTTTTATCTAGTTTTAATATTAACTGATTTTTAACCATATCCAACAAAATAAATTTATAAATCTCAAGGTACAGAATGTTCATATAAACCAAGTGGCTGTTCTTTGTTCCCTTATCCCTGTCATTATATCAGGGACTCAGACTGACAGAATGACATAGAGGAAACTTTTAAATAAGTATGCCTGGTGTTAGAATTTCTAGCCAATCCCCCAGCTACATGACCACACGTTTGTCCAGTAGCCAGGCAAGATGCTTAATCAACCCAGGGCCTTAAGTCTTACATAATCCGTGCACTGTGTAATCATGAGTTTGGAAGCAGGCTAGGACACATGCAGACAAGCTTCATAAAACTAATGCTGCCCATACACCCAGGGCCAAGGCAGTTCTTAATCAGTACCCACATTAGGACTACAATACCCTGGGTGGCTCTCTAGCTAAGGATTGGTTTACAACCTACCTCCTGGCAGGTCTTCATAAGGCTGCCATCAAACCAGTAAACTATGAACAGCATATAACAATTTTAACATTATCTGTATCCAAACCATTTCTGTCTCAGCTCCATGCTTGCAACAAAACTTACAAACATATCAGAAGACACAGACAAAACTTTTCAACAAAACAAGCATATACAACATTCTCGAGAAATAGACAAAATTTTTCAACAAGACAAGCAAAACTTTCCAACCAGAATCAGAACCAGATAGATGGGCAGGTGAACTGCCATAGTTCAGCATGCTATCCCACCACATTTAAAGAGAGAGTAGACAGGCATAAGCAGGTCTTCAGAGGAAAGAAAAAGAAAGTGGAGAATTCTTTCTCAGTTTCCTGACTGTCTGATCCAAAGAAATACTGGGGAATGGTCAGAGGTGGGGAGCCTTGCCAGAGGCCCAAGTGCTGGTATTGAATGTAAGGCAAAGCCACTGTGAATGAGAAAGTAAGTTTGTTACAGGCAGAAGAGAGTAGATCTAACATGGGTGGAGTAGGCAAGTAAGGTCCTGGCCTGAAGTGGATACCTTTGATGAGCCCTGTCAGGGTATACCACTAAACAAACATGCCACATGCAACAGAGGTTTGAGATCAAAAGAGTGAAAGACCATATCAGAGCAGGGGCTTGGAAGGGGCAAGCCCCAACCTCACCAAAGATGGCAGTGAAGCCATATGACCTGGCTTTCTTTAACCTTCATCAAGATGGCACTTGTACACGTGTTTGTCCTCATCAAATATGGTGGTGAAGCCATATGACCTGTCTGTCTTTGACCTTAGTCAAGATGGCACTTGCCCACATGGTCATGCTTTATTTTTCCAAGACAGATGAAACACATAAACTCAAGCATTCAAAAATCCATCAGAAACAGTCATGTGACCATCTCAGCCACACATTTTTATCCACACATATGAAATAGACTTTTTTTAAACAGAAAGATGAACAAAGCTTTCCCAGGAAAATTTCACAATTCATGCACTGGAGTGAGAAGGTGCAGTGGTGGAGGCAGCCACAGGAGGGGGAGAGCAGATAGAGACAGAATAGAAGAACGAGACATTTTGAGCAAAAGCATGAGATACCAGCAGGCATAGAAGCAGGGAATGGAGGTCTCCCAGGCTGTTGGGAGAGGAGCAAACAGAGCAGACAAGCAAAATAGAAACGGGGAAGGGATGGGAGTGCATAGCCCAAGAATCCTGGGATCTACTGGATCGCTGGCAGAGTTGCAAAGATAAGAGGTATGGAACCAAGTCTGAATGTGAAGGCAGATGAGTTTAGAAGCCTTTAAAAAGGGTATTAAGAATAAAAGTTTGATGGTAGGCTTATTTTCTATGAGTGAGGCAGATCAATTAAGGCACAAGCTGCTGAGTAATTCATCAAACACAGAGCAGGGGCCAAAGGTCTGAGCCTGAGGGACAGGAAGTCTGAGAAACCAAACGAGGCCTCACTCATGAGTGGGGGCTTACCAATTATGCTGGTGTTAGATGAAGTGAGTGTTGAAGGTTCCAGGAATTCTAGTATGTCTCAGACTACTGGCAGGCAGGAAATAGTGCCAGGAGGGCCTCTACTGAGCATGGCACCAATGTTGTAAAATGGATGGAGAGAGAACTTGCTGGGTTGGAGCAGAAGACCAAGGTGGAAAGTCACTCACACCATGTGATAGCACTCATGTAAAAAGTTTTATTATTAAAGGGGGAAGGGAGAAGTGAAGAGAGGGGGAAAGAGAGAGAAAGAAAAAGAAAGTGACAACAGAGGTGCATGCACCCTCATGGCAAGAGAGAGGAAGGAAGAGAGAGAGAAGGGGGAGGGGTTTTCTCTTAAAGAGAACTTTACATCAAATGACATTGTCAGGATGCAGGGCAGATCACTAAGGGGCAGGTCTGAATGCTAACAGAACCTTGTTAAAATACCTAAGAATTTTACTGTTAGCCTTTCGGCCTTTTACTAGGGTAAGTGTACACTAGAGGGAAAAGACTTTCCAGGATCTTTTGGTTTCTGGTTCTGAACTGATGCTGACTCTTGGAGTTCCCAAGAAACATTATAGCCATCCAGTTAAAGTAGGGGCTTATGGAGGTCAAGTGATCAATGGAGTTTTGGATGATATCCAACTCACAGGAGGTCCAGTGGGTCCATGAACTCACCCTGTTGTTATTTCCCTGGTCTCAGAATGTATAATTGTGTAGATGTACTTAGAAGTTGGCAGAATTCTCACACTGATTCCCTGAACTGTGGAGTGAGGGCTTTTATGATTGGAAAGGCTAAATAGAAGCCTTTAGAGTTGCCTCTACCAAGCAAAATAGTAAATCAAAAACAGCGTCACATCCCTGGAGGAATTGCAGAAATAAGTGCGACTATTAAGGACTTGAAATGTTCAGTGATGGTTATTCCCATCATGTTTCCCTTCAACTCTCCTATCTGGCCAGTGCAGAAGACAGACAGATGATGGAGAATGACAGTTGACTACTGAAAACTCAATCAGGTTGTGACTCGGATCGCACCTGCTGTACCAGATGTGGTGTCCTTACTTGAACAAATTAACATATCTCCTAGTACATGATGTGCAGTTATTGATCTAGCAAATGCCTTTTTCTTGGTGCCTGTCCATAAGGACCATCAACAACAATTTGCTTCCCATTGGCAAAGCCAGTAGTATACATTTACAGTTTTACCTCAAGGATATATTAACTCTCCAGCACCATGTAATAACTTAGTTTGAAGGAATTTTGATAGCCTGTCTCTTCCACAAAATATCACATTGGTCCACTATGTTGAAGACATTATGCTGATTGCACCAAGTGAACAGGAGATAGCAACCACTTTGGACTTCTTAGTAACTGAGGTAGATTGGATAAGAATATCCCTGTGTTGGCCTGGGCAGGCGTCTCCATGACGGGTAAGGTGACCTGCTGACGTCCCACGCAACCCAAGTCAGAAGCTCATTTTTTAATAAAAGGGGGACCTGTAGGTCCCTGGCCCTCGTTTTGGGTAACTGTTGCCTTGCTTGCGGACCTTGACCTTGATATTCTCCCTATGCTAATTCCCTGCCAGGTTCCACCCTCCTGAATGCTTAAGGGAAGTTCCTTGTCTGGTATCCTGAATAATGGGTGTTAACAGATTAGAAGCAAGATTGTAAAACATCAGTAGCGAACTTCTGCCCTCCGGGGTCCTCCCATTGTGCTGTAAGCCTGTATTTAAGACCTCCTCCCCACTTCAATATATGATATTCAGCATTTAAAATTAAATATATATATATATATTATATATATAATTGAATGAATACTGCGAATGTAATCTATGAATACCACAAATGTGATTAATATCATGAGTGTAATTAATGAATATCATGAGTGTAATTTAAAAAATAAATAAATAAAGTCAAAAAAATAATATCCCTGTGGTTGTTTGAATGGGAATGACCCCCATAGCCTAGTGTGGTTGAATGCTTGGTCACCAGGGAATGGCACTATTGGGAGATATTACCTTATTGAAGCAGGTGTGGCCTTGTTAGAGGAAATAAGTCACTAGGGGTGGGCTTTGAGGTTTCAGATGCTCAATCCAGGTCCAGTGTCACTTTTTTCCTGTTGACAGCTGATTCAGATGTAGAACTCTCAGCTACCTCTCCAGCACCATGTCTGTCTATATGCCACTATGCTTCCACCATAATGATAATGGACTAAACCCCTGAACTGTAAGCCAGCCCTAAATAAATGTTTTCCTTTATAAGAGTTGCCATGTTCATGGTTTCTCTTCACAATAATAGAAACCCTAACTAAGACAGAAGTTGGTACTGGGGCCTGGGGTATTACTCTGATAGAATGGACCATGTTTTTGTTTAGAAGAATATGGAACATTTTGGGACTTTGAACTAAAAGAGCAATTGGATTTTTTAAGTGGGGCTTAATGGAACATCCTGGTAGGAACATGGAAAGCAATGTTGCTGAGTGTGGTGTGAACTGTGGAGGTGTGACTCAAGAGGTTTCAGAGGAGAAGAATATTATGTAAATAGTATGCAACCTAGAGATCATTCTTAAAATATTTTGGTGAAGAATGTGGCTGCTTTTTGCCCTTTTCTGAAAAGTCTGTCTGAAGCTAAATTGAAGAGGTTTGGGTTAATTGCGTTTGCAGAGGAGATTTCAAAATAGGCCAGTGTTGACTGTGTCGTGTGGTTATTAGTGGCCAGTCTTATGTAGATCTTTAAAGAAAAGGAATGAACTGAGTAAGGAAAAATACAAAAAGCACAGTTTATGGAGAAGGGTCACCAAGAAGTACAAACAGATTTAGGAAAAGCCTAATGCTAAGTAGAATAAGGAGTGGTGACCTCAGAGCAAGACCCCACCCAGCTAAGCTTCCAACATATGGAAAGGAGTTAAGTAAAAGTGAAAAGGAATTAAAGGAAAGCTTAGCACACTGAGCCTAGGCAGGTCCAAGCCCGTTCCCACTGCACCAAGGTTGTGCAAGGTGTCACACCACAGGCACCAGATTCCAGAAGCCTGCCAATAGACCAGGGACAGTGTGCTGGGCTCTGCTGACTCCCCATGGGAGACCTCGATTTGGGGGATGTGGGAATGTGGGGTGACATGGGAAAAAGGGCTTGGGGTGGGAGGAGGGAGGAGGGGGGTCTGTGGATAGCATGTGGAGTGAGTAGAAAAATTCTTAATAAAGAAAAATGAAAAAAACCAAAAAAAAAAGAAAAGAAAAGCTTAGGACTGGGTTGGTGGTGCACACCTTTAATCCCAGCATTCTGGTGGCAGAGGCAGGCAAATCCTGCATTCCAGGGCATCCTAAGACAGTCAAGTTTAGACAGTGAAGGACACCATCGAAAATAAAAACTGGTGAAAATGTATTTGAATGAGGGGGCCATGTTCCAGTACAAGTGAGCAGGATAAGTTGGCAGATTCAGCCACATAGTGCTAGATTTAGAGTCAAGGATCCAAGAAAGGAGTTATGGAATCTTCCTCTGTGACTAAGGAAAGCAAGTGAGGCCAGGCATATGGCAGGGATGCCCCTGCTTGGAGGCCTAGAGAGACCATTGAATGAAGCTGTGAAGGTGAAGCCTGGATTTTCTTGGAGACCCCAAGATTTTAGAGTTAGCATTCATCTCAGAAGAGACTGAAGTTTGGGCTTTAAACAGAGTTGAGATTGTGATATATGGATGGAGTCTTTTGAAGTTTGAGTAAATGCACTTTGCATTATGATGTGACTACAAGCCTATGGGGAGCAGGAAATGGAATGTGGCCGTAGAAACCCTAACTAAGACGGCCCCTATAGGCTCATATATTTGACTGGTTAGTTATCAGGGACTGACACTAATTAGAAGGATTAGGAGGTGTGTCCTTATTGGGGTGGATGCTGCCTTGTTTGAGGAAGTGTACACTGTGGGTGAGCGTTGAGATCTCAAGAGCCCAAGCCAGGTGCAGTAGTTCTCTCTCTTCCTGCTGCCTATGGATCTGGATGTAGAACTCTCAGCTGCTTCTTCAGCAACATGTCTGCCTGCATGCTGCCATGCTCCCTGCCATGATAACAATGTACTAAACCTCTGAAACTGTTAGAAAGCCCCAGTTAAATGCTTTCCTTTACAAGAATTTCTGTAGTCATGATGTCTCTTCTCAGCAATAGAACACTAAGACAGTAACACATACATGCATCAGTGGATGGGAAATAAATTCAACCAAAATTCAAGGACCTTCAACCTCAGTGAAATTCTTAGGATTCCAGTTGTGTAGGGCATGCAGAGATATTCCTTCTAAAGCAAAGGATAAGTTATTGCACCTGTTCCTTCCAACTACCACAAAAGAAACACAACACTTAGTTGGCATTTTAGATTCCAGAGATATCAAATTCCTTACTCTCCTCACTTGGCTATATTGCTCTGGCCCATATACCAAGTGACTTGAAAAGTTATTAGCTTTGTATGGGACCTGGAACATTAGAAGGTTCTTCAACAGGTCTGCTGTCTAGACTGCTCTACCACTTGGACCCATATGCTCCAGCAGACCAGATGGTATGTGAAGTGGCAGTGGCAGACAAGGATGCTGTTTGGAGCTTTTGGTGGGTCCCTATTGGTGAATTACAGAAGAGAACTTTGGGGTTTTGGAGCAAGGCTCTACCATCATCTACAGACAACTATAATCCATTTGAGAAACAGCTCTTGGCCTTAGTGGAAACTAAACTCTTGATAATGTACCACTAAGTTACCATGAGACTTGAGGTGCCCATCATAAGCTGGGTGTTATCTGGCCCACTATCTTAGTTAGGGTTTCTATTGTTGTGAAGAGACATCATGACCACAGCAACTTTTAAAAAGGAAAAAATATTTAATTGTACTGGCTTACATTTTTTTTAAAGATTTATTTATTATGTATACAGTGTTCTGTCTGCATATACACCTGCAGGCCAGAAGAGGGCACCAGATCTCATTACGGATGGTTGTGAGCCACCATGTGGTTGCTGGGAATTGAACTCAGGACCTCTGGAAGAGCAGCCAGTGCTCTTAACCTCTGAGCCATCTCTCCAGCCCCTGGCTTACATTTTTACAGGTTTAGTCCATTATCATGGTGCAACGTGGTGGTGTACAGGAAGAAATGGTGCTAGAGAATGAGCTTATAGTCCTACATCTTCACCCATAGGCAACAAGGAGTGGTCTGAGTGTCACACTAAGAGATATAGCTAGAGTTTTCCTGCCTGGACCACAGTCAGGACAAATCTCTGTCACCCTCCAGTCCCACAACCGCTCAGACCCAACCAAGTAAACACAGAGACTTGTATTGCTTACAAACTGTATGGCTGTGGCAGGCTTCTTGCTAACTGTTCTTATATCTTAAATTAATCCATTTCTATAAATCTAGACCTTGCCACATGGCTCATGGCTTACTGGTATCTTCACATGCTGCTTGTCATGGCGACGGCTGGCAGTGAGTCCCTCTGCCTTCCTGTTCTCTCAATTCTCCTCTGTTAGTCCCGCCTATACTTCCTGCCTGACTACTGGCCAATCAGTGTTTTATTTATTGACCAATCAGAGCAACACATTTGAAGACCATCCCACAGCAAAGAGAAGCTTGAGCAAATGAGACCTCAAAGTGACATACTTCTTTCAACAAGACCAAACCTACTCCAACAAAGCCAAAACTCCTAATAGTGCCACTCCCTATGAGCTTATGGGGGCCAATTCCATTCAAACTACCACACCCACCAAGTCATAAAGTAGGATTGCACAGCAGGAATCCATTATTAAATAGAAGAGGTACATATGTGCTTGGGCCTGAGCAGGTCCTGAGGGTACAAGCAAGGTACATGAAAAACTTATCCAAATGCTTACAGTTTCTACTCCAGTTACATGCCTATCTTAGTTAGAGTTTCTATTGCTATGATGAAACACCATGACAAAAAAGAAGTTGGGGAGGATATGGGGGGCCTACCCCACTTTTTCCTCCAGCGTACACTTGAGAAGGGAGAAGTGGGGGTTCGGAACCAGGCGGAAACAAGAGAAGGGAGAAGTGGGAAATATTTAGATAGAAATATAGAGGAGAGAGAGACAGAAACAATAGGATAGCTTCAGGAGAGCCTAGGTCAAAACCCACAAGCCTCTTCTGTCTCTTCTAAATGGCTATTTATAAAAATGCCAAGGGGTGGAGCAAAAGACCTCCCCCAGCACAGCAAAGTGCAGACCCTTCCAAACACCTGGCAACCATGCGTGTGGTAAATTCATCCCCTTATGCAGTCTTGCTGTATAAAGCAAGCTCAGATCTCACTAGGAAACCTCTGTGGATCCCAACAATTCCCTCTTCTTAATTTTTTAAAGAGCCCTCAGGCCCCTCAGATAGACTGAGATCTATCGTAGGTCATTCTCCCTGATTATTTCTTCCATTACCCATCATGGAGATATGCTTTCCATCCAGCATAATTTCTGGAAGCTATCAAGAAGAAATTTGCCCGTCTTTGACTCTCAGCCTCTGGCAGGAGGGAGTACTGAGCTTAACTCAGCTCTGGGCCAGGTTCGTATTGAGCTTACAACCATCCACAGCAATCTCCATAGCCACCATGCCTCCCAGTAAAGGAATAGAGGATGATGCCACACCAACTCCAGTGTCGTCCGTGTGACATGAACAATTATGTCAATAATAGCGGAGATACGTGTCCCATGGGACTAAGCTCCCTGGAGGTCCCTGGCAGAGTGCCCGTGTTATGCTTCCTTCTCAAAGGAGATGTGCTTCACAGATCATGAGCTCCCTGGGCTATGGGTTCTGTATAACTGCTTTTCTGAAAATGTTCTAATTAATCTATGGAGCACAGCCAAAATTAATGAATGCTTGGGTTGTGAACTATGGAGGAAAGGGGAAGCTGGACATGGACCTTATTTAGATATAGCAGAATGAGCTATTCCTTAAAGACCCCAAGCCGCTAGATAATAGAAAGTATAATAGTTCAGGCACTTCTAGGGAATGAACACTCACCCACTAGGAATCCTTTAGGAATCCCAACTAAAGTGATTTATGGTAGAAAACATTATCTCATAGGAGGCAGATGGTGGGCCCATCTGTTGAGGAAGTTCAGCATGGGAAACTTAAGGACTACAGCAGAATCCCTTCCCCTTACAGGTGTAAAAGTACAAGAGTCCATATTCCAGCAGGTAAAAAGGTTCTATATTAAAAGAGATATGTGATAAAAGAACTAAAGAAAGACTTAGGGAGGATCTTCAGCATCCAAATTGGCTAAATGGGTCATGAGAACTAGAAAAGTAAAAATAATAATAATAAACTAGCGAGCGGCTGAGATAAAGATGAAGGACACAGCTGCAAGAAGCCTACACAAGTCTAGGGACTGTACTAAATTTAAAAAACACAGACTGCTCTTTGGGTCATAAAGTTCTTGTGGGTAAAGGGATATGTCTGGTGCCGATTAATAATTGTGTGCTTGCTGTTTTTTAAAGATGATGTAATTGAATTACTGCCAAGCTCTTGTTGTTCCTTGTATGATTTGATAGTTTTCTTTTCTGTATATAAACTACTGATTTGTAGAAGTAAAATTGCAGCAGATTCAAACCACTTCTGAGTGTGTTGTCTGTCTGTCATTCGCCGAATCCTTGCCTTCCTGATGACCCAAGCCCTGGTCCCCCTACGGTCATGGTACCCCCGATGGGCCAGTCCGTGGCAGGATGATAAGGATGGAATATCTTTTTGGAATGGGTCTTAAGACGTCTATAACAGCCTTAGCTGTGCCAAGCCCTTTTCTAAATCAAAACCCTCAGTGCAAATGCATCAGATAAACTGCATCTAACTTAAAAATTCCCTTAGCTTTTACCAAACCATGGTTCCTTAATATCAACGTAATTCTAGTATAAACGTATTTACAACTAGCATCACTATTTACTGTATGTTTTTATACTTTTTACAAACCTACATCACTATACATATTTAAACTGACATTCTATAGGACTAATTTATAAACCTTAGCAAACATCTAGAAGAGATTTCTTAATGAACAGCTAGAAGAGATTTCTTAACTGAACTACTATCACTATACATATTTAACCTTTTTACAAGCTTAATTCAAAAGTATACTCTCTAGGACCACTTTATGAACTTTATCACACATCTAGAAATGATTTTTAATAGAATTATTTACATTATCTTCCAACAAGACAGAATGTAATTTTCTTTGGACTTCATTAAGAAATTAGAAATAGTGCTGCTGCTAAACAGTACTTTATGTATTCCAGATCTTTTATAAAGACTCTAGTAAGAGCTATTTCAGTTTACAGCAAGCTCAAAAAGGAAGAAAAGAGGATGAGGAGAAAAACCTCCTAAGGAACATTTTGTTTCTGAATTGCTCAGCTGGGAACTCCACAACAGTCAATTTCCCATCAGGAGAAAATAATTGTCTAAGTTGGAGTGGGGTTCGTTCAGCCTGTGTCTTTTTATAGGTGAATTGAAACCATTGATATTAACAGATGTTAATGTCCAGTGATTGTTAATTCCTGGGGTTTTTTTGTTGGTAGTGTTGTGCATTTCTCTTCTTTGGTATTTATTGGTGTGGGATTATCAATTCCCTGTGTCTTTATGGGTGTATCTAACATAAGCTGTCATCAGTTTTTTTTTAATCTTAGCCATTCTGACAGTTGTAAGATGGTATCTCAGAGTCAATTTGATTTGCATTTCCCTGATGACTAAGGATGTTAAGCAATTCCTTAAATGCCTTTTTCCTTTGCAGTTCTTAATATTTTTTCTTTATTCTGTATGTTTAGTGGTTTGATTATTATGTGGCAAGGGGTCTTTATTTTTGGATCCAGTCTATTTGGTGTTCTGTAAGCTTCTTGTACCTTCATAGGCATTTCCTTCTTTAGGTTGGGAAAGTTTTCTTCTATGATTTTGTTGAATATATTTTCTGTGTCTTTGAGTTGGTATTCTTCTCCTTCTTCTATCCCTATTATTCTTAGGTTTGGTCTTTTCATGGTGCTCCAAATTTCCTGGACGTTTTGTGTTATGACTTTTTTGGCTTTAGTGTTTTCTTTGATGAATCTATTTCCTCTATTGTATCTTCAATGCCAGAGATCCTCTCTTCCATCTCTTGCATTCTGTTGGTTATGCTTGCATCTATAGTTCCTGTTCATTTATTCAGATTTTCCATTTCCAGACTTCCCTCAGTTTGTGTCTTCTTTATTGCCTCTATTTCAGTTTTCAAATCTTGGACTTTTTTATTCACCTGTTTAATTGCTTTTTCTTGGATTTCTTTAAGAGATTTATTTATTTATTTGAATTTTTTGTTTGTCTTTTCTTTGAATTCTTTTAAGGGTAGTTTTCATTTCCTCTCTAAAGGCTTCTATCATCTTCTTAAAGTCATTTTTAAGGTCTATTTCTTCTGCTTCTTATGATTCGGGATGTTCAGGTCCTGCAGGCGTAGCACCACTAGGTTCTGATGGTGCCATATTGGTCTTTATGTTGTTGACTGTATTTTTGCACTGGCGTCTACCCATCTCTTCCTCCACTCTGTGTAAGTGGTGTCTGTGTCTGAGGAAACCTCTTTTGGTCCGCTTGATATTCTTGGTCTAATGGGAGCTCTTGATATAATCCTGGCTCTTGGTCCAATCAGTGTTGGTGGATTCTGTGTCTCAGGGAGCAGATCTTAGTCCAGTGGGCACCAGTGGGCTCTGTCTCAGGGAGCAGATATTCCTAACCAGGGCAGGGTAGGACCTGTTTTCTTGGCAAGGGGGCAGGAGAAGAGGCAACTGGCTGGTCTCTGGGGCTTCCATGGCTTGGGGGGCACAGAATGTGCCCCCAGGGCCTAGGGGCTAGAGACCTGGTCTGCCTGGTCCAGAGATGAGGCCTTACCTGTTCCCAATTGATGCAGAGTGGGCTTATGACTCCAGTTTTCACTGGTATAGCAGCCGGCTATTTTCTTGGCAAGAGGGCTGAGGAAGAGGCAGCTGGCTGGTCCCTGGGGCTCCAATGGTTTGAGAGAGGGGCAGAGAATGTGCCCCCCAGGGCCTAGGGGTTAGGGACCTGCTCTGCCCAGTCCAGAGATGGGGCCTTACCTGTTCCCAATTGGTTCAGGGTGGGCTTATGACTCCAGTTTTCACTGGTGTTGCAGGGTGCTATTTTCTACAACGGGAGATATTTGAGTCAAGATTATTGCTTTTTTACCACAGAAGATCAGGAGATTTCTGTACTCCTTGAGCTAGCATTGATAGGTGGTTTTCTTTCCCCTGATACTATTCCTGGAGTGAAGCCACACCCAGCTGCTTGTGCTCATTTAGGCAGGCACTTTTGGTGTCAGAAGCAAAATTCTCTCAGGGCTTGCTCATCTGTCTTACCAAGTTAGTGGGGGAAAAATGAAAGTAAAAAGTCCTTTCAGAGAGATTCCCTCCTGGTTAGTTTCCAGTTTTGTCCTGTTTTTCTATTGCATTAGAAATTCATAGCAGGCAGATCTCTGTGAGTTCGAGGCCAGCCTGGGAGACAGAGTGAGTTCCAGGAAAGGCGCAAAGCTACACAGAGAAACTCTGTCTTGAAAAAAAAATCACTGGGGAGGCTGGAGAAATGGTTCAGTAGTTAAGAGCACTTGTTGCTCTTGCAGAAGAAGGTTTGATTTTTGACACCAACATCATGGCTCACAATCACCCATAATTCCAGTTCCAGGTGATCTTCTGACTTCCATGGGGCCCAGACACACAAGTGGTGCACAAATATACATGCAGGCAAAACACTCATATGCATTAAAAAAAACTTTTTAAATAAAAATTTTTTAAAAATCATCACTGAAAAAGAAACTCACCAATTACTCACTAATGACAATTGTGATCACAAAGGCCATCCTCAGGAATGAGGTTGAAAAGCAATTGTTCTGGGCTAGGAATGTAGTTCAGTTAATAGAGTGATTAGCATGAACAAAGTCCTATGTTCAATCCTCAGGATCACATAAGTCCAGAGTAGTGGCACACACCTGTAATCTCAGCACTCAAAAGGTAGAGATAAGAAAATAAGAAGCTTAAGATCAAACCAGGTGGTGGTGGCTCCTGCCTTTAGTTCCAACATTCAGGAGGCAGAAACAGGCTAATCTCTATGAGTTTGAGACCAGCTTAGTCTACATAGTGAGTTCCAAAACAGCCAGGGCTATATAGAGACCATGTTTCAAAAAAAGAAAAAGCTGGACCTGGTAGTGTATACCCTTAATTCCAACTCTCAGGAGGCAGATCCCTGAAAATTGGAAGCAAGCCTGGTATACACAATGACTTCAAAGGAATACAGTACAGCCCTCTAAAAACAAAAAATTAATTGTTCTGCAGAGCCTGAAGGTGAACCTAGTGAAAAATTTGAGAAGACACTCTGTTATTCTATCAGGGATAAACATGATTCAGAAACATGTTTACAAACATCTTTAAAAAAATGTGTTTGTTTGGAGAGTGCAGGAGGCTGGAAAACAACAAGACAATAGATCCTCTACAACTTGAGTTTGGGCAGTTGTGAGGCACTCAAATGTGGGTGCTGAGAACCAAATCCAGATCCTCTGTAAGAGCAGCAAGTGCTCTGAGCTGCTAAGCCATTTCTCCAGACCCTGGAGACATCTTATCAAGCAACACAAAGTGGGATGGAAATTCAGCAGTTATGAACACTAACTTCTCTTCTAGAAGGTTGAAGCTCAATTCCCAGGACTTCTGGGGTGGCTCACACTATCTGTAACTCCAGTTCCAAGGCATTCAGTGCCTTCTTCTGTCCTCTACAGGCACCAGGTGCTGAAATGGTACAGAGATAGAGGTACATGCAAAATATACATACACACCAAGTAAAAGGGTTTTTGTTTTGTTTTTACTTTTGTTCTCAGTGCTGGAACTGAAGCCAAGGCCTTGATACATACTAGGCAAAGTTTTACCAATGAACTACATCTCCACCCACAGGTATTTAAGTCCAGTGCTACCTCAACACTTGGCCATCACAGCCTTTACTCCCAGGTACTCCTTTATTAATAAGTGTCCATATAAAAGAGCAAAGGAGCAGAGCAGTGGTGACACACACCTTTAAATCCCAGCACTCAGGAAGCAGAGGCAGGCAGATCTCTGTGAGTTCCAGGCCATCCTTGTCTACAAAGTGAGTTCCAAGGCAACCAAGGCTGTTACACAGAGAAACCCTGTCTCAGAAAAAAAGAGAGAGAGAAAATGGAATCAATAGAAGGTGTTTGAAGAGAACAGATAAAGTAAATCTATGCTGTAGTTTGGTTCTGTTCTGATTTTCATTTCTGTGTTTTAGCTTCTTTTCCTTCATGTTGTCTCAATATTGTCTTAGAATTCCATTTTCCTTTTGGAACACAGTCCATGAATGGAGTTATGTAAGAATCCTGAGTGCTTGTGAGAACACTTTAAGAAAACAAAACAAGAGTCTTAAGACCTCAGTTTCTTCAAAGCACTGAATTGTTCTTGGAATGTGTTTTCATGCTCCTTCAAGTTATGGTGGATAGAAGTAAGTTTACTTCAGATTATTCATTATTCCTTGCATTTGTTAACCAGTTAAATATTTAAACTACCCTTTTGTCTTAGTTATGGGTCCTATTACTGTGATGAAACACCATGACTAAAAGCAATTCAGGGAGGAAAAGGTTTATTTCACTCACAGTTCTGTATAACAGTTCATCATCAAAAGCAGTGAGGGCAGGAACTCAAGCAGGGCAGGAACCTGGAGGCAGGAGCTGATGCAGAGGCCATGGAGGAGTGCAGTTTATGGTTTTGCTCCTCATGGTTTACTCAACCTGCTTTCTTATAGAACCCAAGTCTACAAGCCCAGGGATGGCACCACCCACAATGGGCTGGGCCTTCTCCCATCAATCACTAATTAAGAAAATGCTCTACAGGCTTGCCTAAAGCTTGATATTAAGGAGGCATTTTCTTTTTCATTTTTTATCTGTTTGTTTTTTTTTTACATCCTGACTGCAGTTTCCCGCTCCCTCCTCTTCTCCCAGTCCCTCCCACCCACCTCCTCCCCCCACATCCACTCTGCCTCCATTTCTTTAAGAAAAAAAGCAGGCATTTTCTTAACTAAGATTCCCTCCTTTCAGATGACTTTAGCTTTTGACAAGTTGATGTAAAACTAACCAGCACATCTTTATATGTCTCTATGGAAAAACACATTTTTGCCAAGTGTGGCTTGTCCTTGTGATCAAATAAAGCTTGAACTCATGAGAACTTTACTCATGCAATTTCTCTCAGCCCTCAGAGTATAGATTGTTTGATGCTCTGAACGAGGCTGGCTATTGCATGAAACTTTAGTTCACCTCATCTTTCAGCTTCATTCTCCCAGATGCCACTGCCTCTAGAGTAGTGGCACTTACTGTCTTGTGGGAGTCCACAACTGACTCAGTTTCCCAGTTTGAATCTGAAGTCTATTCTGAGTCTAGAGAATTCAGGCTTGTTTGCTCCAAGGCTGTAAGAAAGTCCTGATTAGCCCGCAGAGTCTCCTTGAAGGGTTGTGAGAAAGTCCTGATTAGCCCACAAGAAGGAACATACTATCTAGCTAGATGCAGGCTGCTGATGCCAGCCAGAGGTACATTGAGATAGAAAATTAAACTGCCTGCTCCTTCTGCCATTTCTCAGGTAATAGTATATCCTTCTAGGGTCTTTGATGTAGTTAAAGACTAAAGTTATAATTTCCTCAGTTATGATAAAAGATAAGTTAGATATAAAAACTTAGACTCACAAATCTAAGATAGATATCTTCTTTAATATTGTAACTATAATTCTTGCTTGATAATTGTTTTGTTATATGTAATTTTACTATGTTAAAGTTAAAACCTTCCTTTAAAAAAAAGAAAAAGAAAAAGGGGAAGTGCTGTGGATGATTGATTGATAAATAAAACACTGATTGGCCAGTAGCCAGGCAAGAAGTATAGGCAGAACTAGCAGAGAGAAGAGAATTCTGGGAACAGGAAGGCTGAGTCAGAGAGATGCTGCCAGCTGCTGCCATGAAAAACAACATGTAAAGATACCGGTAAGCCACGAGCCATATGGCAAGGTATAGATTAATAGAAATGGGTTAATTTAAGATAAAAGAACAGATAACAAGAAGCCTGCCATGGCCATACAGTTTATAAGTAATATATGTCTCTGTGTGTTTACTTGTTTGGGTCTGAGCAGCTGCAAAACTGGCGGGTGAGAAAGATTTGTCCTGACTGTGGGCCAGGCAGGACCAAAAAAACTCCAGCTACACCTCTCGATTCCTTTCTGTCTTCTTTATTGCCTCTTCAATCCACAGGCCTCTACACAGCTACCCAGATGACTGTCTGCAGACCCAACAAGTAGCACCCAGCAAGGGGGCAGGTATGGAGGAGTCCATGATGGACACCACAGAAGAAAAAGGAATGCACTCGAAAAAAGTGGAAGCTATGGTGAGTTAATTGGAGAGTAGAAGTAAGAAGTGTAAATATGAAAGCAGACGTGTGGTTAAAAAAAAAAAATTCATGAATACGGCCAGGCACCAGGCTGATCTCCATGAATCCAATCGATGAGAGAGAGGAGGGATTCTGCAGGCGGGGACATGCAGAGATTACTGGTCACACAAGTGGAAGCCCATGAACTGTAGACTAGTGTCTGTGGAGCCCCCATGGGACTGGACTAGGCCTCTGGATACAGAAGACAGTTGTTTGGCTCGAACTGCTTGGGGGGGGCACCCAGGCAGGGGGATTGGGATCCATCCCTGGTGCATAGGCAGGCTTTTAGGAGTCCAGTGCCTGCGGTGTGACACCTTGGTGCAGTGGGAAGGGGCTTGGACTTGTCTAGTCTCAGTGTGCTGGGCTCTGTGACTCCCCATGGGAGACCTTG